>JACJUY010002509.1:29696-92178 GCA_014220935.1 Platorchestia sp. MABIK | reverse complement strand
GCATCTGTCTCAGGGAGTCACAAAACAGTGGTAAAAAGCGTGCATTGTAATTCTCTGAAGTATGAAATATATCAAAAGAAAATAGTGCAAATAGTAATTCTGTGAAGTATGAATTGATTTTTATTTCCATTTTTACCATTTTCAAATTTAATGTAGCTTTTCTTTTCCCATGAAGCACGATACAGAACTTGTCATTGCTATGCAGGTTTGCCTACCTACGCGCTGCTGCAAGATACGAGATGAATTAGTTGATCAGAGGTGTAACATGAGAGGTTCATTGGGCCTCAGGACTGAAGACATTGCTTTGACCTCCTGCAGCTCACTTGAGGCAGGCGCTCTTTCATGATGCTGTTTCTCATGTAACAATGATGGTAAAGCTTCTACGCTTCCTCATTGACTTTGTGACTGGATAAAAAGACCAAAATAACTTGAAACTTAATAAAAGTATAACCTTATGCAAAATTTTTGGATCTGAAATTGCGATCAGTAAATTGCCTCACTTACGAGAACAGTTTGGAAGTGATAAAATTGAGCCCGTAGATAAAGTAAAACTTTAGGCACTGGATTTGGCTGAAACATGTCCTTCAAAACTAAAGGCTAGGTTATTGGTCATTCCAACTTTAGGATTATCACGCTCTAGTTTATCGCTATCTTAATATTTCCAAAAGCAATTGTATAAATTCATGAACTTTGTAGCCAAGGCTTTATATAAAGGTAAATTTTAAAATACGGTCATGTTGCCCCTCTAAAAAAAAATTGGCTGCACCTTTATACCAGAAAAATCACTTTTCTCAAAGCCCGACCCATGTTCGACTATCTCTTCCTCCCTCAAAGCAATGCTGATGCTGTAAAATTTCTTTAAACTTTTATTCCGAACAAACACTTAATCGGAAGAATGTGCTTTAGTTAGTAGTAAGATTTTATTTTTGGGTGGATGTGCACAGGCTTTAGCTGTGTTTGTGGTACAATGGATTTATAAGTTATATTGGCCAGCACCTTTACGTAGCCTCAAGAAATCATCTATGCCGGTAAAATTAGGATTGAATTTCTCAAATTTCTCTTACCGTGACTACGTTCAATGCGTTCAGCGCGCGTTATTTTCTACCGATCAAATTATGGAAACAAAACCTTTTGTTTTTCAACCATTATTTATTATTTTCGCTCATCATACAATCAAAAACATGGTCAGTATTGCACAATCGTGCACACGCAAATGTCAATATGAACGCTATGTTGTACAAAAGTGTTTCTGTATCAACGTCACTATGTATTCCTTTTCGTTAGCTCCGTAGAGTATTTTAGGCCTTATTGTGTTTTTTACTAAATGATAACGAACAAAGAGAGCATATCTTTGGAGTTTTGCTCTCATTTGACTCAGCATTGCCATTTAATGAGGTATTGACACTATTTACAGATAAGGACCTTTGCATTAAGGAGTTTTTGAAGATCAAAATGTTGATTTTGTGTATGAGCCTTTTTTAAAAAAGTTCTAAACTTGTAATCGTTGGTCATATGTGAAATCCTTGCATCAGGTTCCTTAAGTATTTGACACACTGAAATACAAATTTTTAAACTTATATGTGTCAAAGTTAAGCGCATATAATCTTTATAGCGAAGACACTTCCAACGTAAACAAGGAAAGAAATATAATCTGGAGAATATTACATCAGTTATTTAAGGCTCTCTGGGAACAACAAAGGCCATCTCAAAATAACAAAATGAAAAGATCATTTAGTGTGGACTGTAGAGAAAAAATCAAATCTGTGCACAATGCATGTTCCTATGCAAGATATATTACGCATAGAAACAGCACGATAGAAGGTATTAGGAAGAAAAGAGCGAGAAGAGATAGCAAATAAGATGTTAAAACTGAGAGGAGCAAAGTGGATGCGAAGGACCGCAGTCCCGAAGGCCTATTTATAGCAGAAGGAACCTGACAGTCTCTCCTCAGAGGGAGCCAGTCCCCATTGCATAAGATAGACAAACTTATCTAACCTAAGCCTATAGCCTCTCCAATTCATCCTGGAAGATATTATTTATATCCAGGGTGGTTGCTTTAAAAGTACACTTTTTAAATTTTCCACTACTTTTTAAATATACGAAATAGGAGACCATAACATATAAAATCCGAGAGGACAGAATTCAATGTTTTTCTGCGTATCTGGTGGAGGTCCACTGCACTCATCAGATTCATCCATGGAGTTGATTATTCAGCAATTTCCCAACAGGTTAGCGATAAACACTAAATTTGCGTGTCTCAAACTGCACCTGGGTTAGCGACATTTGGCGGTAGACCTTACGCTACAGTAGCACCGTAAAGCTAGTCTTTAGGCTTTCAGAAGCAAGTATGTATTTGGAAGCGAATGAAAGGAAAGTAAACGAAGTAGTCTGTTTGTGATAAAAATTTATTCAACTTTTCAACATTATCAGTTATCACTCTTCTCAGAGTGGATAGAAAGTTTGGACATTTGCTGTCATAAGAAACAGCGCAAAGAGATAAGTTTCATTACAAGTTAACATAAAAAAGAGCCGAGCTTTGATCTTATTCTGAGTTCCCCGTGCAGATGAGATGCAGAATTTCAACGGAAGTTTTTATTGAACTTCGTGGATTTGTATCACATTGCATCAAAGAGTTTTAGGTGATCGAGAAGCTCAGAAGTGGCTGGATAAGCATAACATAAAAAAATGTTGCTAGGGGCCATTCAACATCGGTCACACGTGACAACATTCAACAAGCTATGGAGATGATCATGACGAATGGTCAAGTTCATGACCAATGATACCTTTAACAAGCAAACGAGTGAACATAGATGTGTTGCGTCTTCTTTATGCGTAAGTCATGGTTCAGCATTCAATGGTCACTGACGGAAGAGATGCTAGCATGATTCATGCTGAGTTAATATTAACGTTAAAATCATAATTTTTTTGTTGCTGCACATTATAATTTGGCAAGAATTGATTACAGATATTTTTCAAGTTTGGATTATTTTTCTATTTCTTTGAATGGGGACGTGAATTGATTGCAAAATTCTACCCCAAATGGTACTGCGCGTAGTAGTCGTGACCGAGAGGCTCTTCTCTGATGCAGGAGTTGGGGTCGACGTGCTTCTCGGTGATGCACTGGAAGCCTGACGTGGGTTTCCAGGAGGAGAGGAAGTGGGCGGGGTCAGTGAGGAGGCAACCCTCTGGAGTCTTCATGTCGTTCAGCGGCTCCAGGTTCAGGTCGCCGCACAGGCCGCACAGGGAACCGCGGAACCGGTCCGCAGCCTGCCGCAAAAATTTAATATCATTTACTGGAAAGTTAAATTTTAACCGTATTGTTCTTCATTAGAGAATTTGAAAATCATCACATCTTAATATCTCAATACGTAACATTTACAGGTAAACATATTCGACTATGAGTCAATCTCGTAATGAAAATTAAATCTGGAAAAAGTTGGACATCGCAAGTGCAGACGAATGACAGATTGATTTTGGATGAATTATCTTAATTAATTGTTCTATTAAACTTCATCTTACTAAATATATCATAACTGAATGTCGTGCAAATACATTTATTCTCTGGGGCCTTCATGGCTATACGTAAAGATAACGTTCCTATGAGAGCAATAATCATCAGTCAATAATTTACCAACCTTAATGTACGCCGCTGACTCTTTCACGATGACCTCAACAAGATCCGTGATTTCGACTTTGTAGAATCCGTTGCGTCTGTACGCGTGGCCGAACACTTTGTTCTGAGCATTCTTCAACTCCTTGAAGTATTCGTTGCCTTCCCACTGTTCATTGTTCACCTGAAACATGAATAAGAAAGTTTAATCATTGAATTTAGAACTTTACAATGAATTTACTGGTGGCAGTGTGTTCCACTAACGTTCAAATATTACTCACTAGATTCCAAGTTACACCAAGGTAATCATAGATCAATTGACAAGAACGAAAAACATTACTAGAGATCCTGGCGTTATATAGATAAAATAAAGTTTAAGGCTCGCTCCTCCCTCCACTACTCACCAAAATGCCGTTCCCAGAGACCGAGATAGAAAATCCGTCGCGTTCCCCAGCGACGATGGCAGTGACGCCCCCCACAGAGCTCTGTACGGCGACTCCAAACGCGTCCTCCTCGCGTCCGCCCTCACACAGCGTCGTGGCCAGCGACGGGCACGTTTTGTCCAGCGTCACGTTCACCGAGTAGCCGTCGTACGTTGTGATCTACAAAAACCAAGTTTCTCGATGAAAATAGTTGAGCTTATGTGTTGAGAACTCACATGGTAATTTCAGAACTACGATAACCTAGGACAGTTTAAAGGAATTAAACAAGGCAAAGGAATATTCACCTGTTAATCATTTGAAAAAAAAACTCGGGTATGACTTCTCGAATAATCAAATAATTTAGAACTTCTTCAAGAGATATGGAACAATTTTTCACTCGAACAATAGAACGGATGCCTTTATAGTTTACCAGTTTACTAGTGTTTGCTAATTTAATAAATTCTAGTGAGCAAACGCCCAATCATTTTGCAATGAATGAAAATTTCAAAGGGAGAAAAGCATCTAAAAGGTGGCAGCACATAAGCTAAGGCAGGAGAGCAGCTACTCTGGATATCATATCATCCCAGTACTAAGCTGTTTTAGACAATACCTCTAATACTAACAATAATATTCACAAATTCCTCAAAGAAGAATTAACCTCATCCAGTAGCATATTCAACCTCCTTAAACTTCGAAGGTCATTTTAGTTCTATGATGAAATTTTGTCTTAATAGAGTTAGACATTCGCCCAGTCGCGCTCACCGAGTTGTCGGTGATGACGCAGTAGTCCGCTGGCTCGTAATCTGACGCCATGAACTGCAATGACGGCAAGAAGTCGATCTCCTCACTGAGAACACGATTTTCGTCCGAGGTATGATGGCCGTATGCCATGCGCCAAGTCTTGTCCTGATTTCTGCAATAAATTAGATATTCATTGGAAATTAGAATCTTACAACACTCTTTGCATTTGCTCTGTTTCGTTGAATTCAATACTGTTAATTTACAATATTAACAAGGTTTTCATCTCTGCCAAATTACGCTGTGATTTCGTCTGAGGATCAAAAACGGCAAGAAAACCCAAAAATAATCATAATCACCATTATAGAAGGAGCCGCGTCCGTCCCCCTCCGTCCGTCTGTGTGACCCCTCTTCTAATCGATAGCTTTGATAGCAACAAGGATTAAGCTTGAGAAATACAAGAAATTATTCTATCGCATTATTTTTCTGTGGCAATTCAATTCGCTCTCCCTCGCATTATTGTATCCATTATACACAATCGCTTTATTTTTACACAAATTGAAATGTTCATTGGAACTTCTTCTGTTGAATTGCATCATGTTGCTTTGATATTTTTAATTGATAATGCGAAAAGAAATGTTTTAAATTTGTTTGACCAGTAACCTGGCAACCACTTAGTATAAGGCTCAAGATTTTGGAACATGAGTTATTGTTTTCGAAATTGTGATTCTCTTGAAAAGCTTCGAAGAGATAATAGACGACATGTCAGAATAAAATTCCGGCAAAAGAGGCCACCATGGATAGAAATGTGTCCAACCGCAAGAGAGAAGTAGCAAGACTTCGACAGCAAGAAAAACGCCGAAGATGGTCCGATGAAGAACGCGAAATGGCAAGACGAAGCAATGTTGCTCTCCAACGAGAAGCTCTAGCTAACTTGACCCTTGAACGGCGTTTGGAAATTCTACGGAATCATTTGACGGGCAGCCGCGTCCTTCGTTCTGTCCGTCACACCCACCAGCAGAAAGTGTGTGATGAGTGCATCTATTATACAAGCTTCGTCAATTCCAACATTTTCGGTGGATTAGTCCATCAGATTCGGAATTGGAATGAATATCACATTCAGAATGTATTGTTAGGAAATAGGAACGCGTGTCATGTGATTTGTCTAACATTATTATACATTTTTGATGGGCCGCAGCACTCGACCTCATAACTCTAGAGAAATTAAAATTTTTGTTTCTTCCGGCCTTCATTTCATTTCGCCTTCTTTCTCATTTAAAATTAAGGGGGGAAATCTAGTAATACTAAATGTTGGGCAAAATTTCTACTAGGGTCTACAGCACTTTGTATCTATGCCATTCCCATAGACCCATAGGCCCCCCCCCCCTCTCCCCTTCCAGTTTAGCCGCCAAGGTAAACGAGAACTGTCTCTGGAGCAAAGGGTGTTGAGCTTTATTAATTTCAGCCACTGAGTAAGTACCTGATGATTTTCAGAGCTGGGGTCGTGTCGCTCAAGCAGAACTCGCACGTCTGTGGGACGTGCCAAATTTTCTTGGTGAGGTGGTTCCACAACTTCAACGCCGGTGGTCCACGTCGGGCTGGGCCCGAGTAATCGAAAATTCCAAAAGACAAAAGCGAGCAACCATCGTCATCTTCGTCACTATCCTGTTGGAAAAGAAAATATGGAAGCCATGTGGTGATAAGTTCATAACATGATTATTCAGAGAGATAAAGAAAAAAGAAAACAGTTCATTTCCAAGGAAGATGATACAAAAATTCTTATTGGTTTTTGAAGCGTGTAAGCGTAAAGATGCTTAGTCTGTGAACAAAGCTAGAGAGAGAAAGAAAGGACTGGGCTGCGTTTTTTCATGGGGAACGCGGCACGTATATGGTAGATATTTGAACGGTACGTATATGGTAGATATTTGAACGGTACGTATATGGTAGATATTTGAACGGTACGTATATGGTAGATATTTGAACGGTACGTATATGGTAGATCTTTGAACGGTACGTATATGGTAGATATTTGAACGGTACGTATATGGTAGATGTTTGAACGGTACGTATATGGTAGATATTTGAACGGTACGTATATGGTAGATATTTGAACGGTACGTATATGGTAGATATTTGAACGGTACGTATATGGTAGATATTTGAACGGTACGTATATGGTAGATATTTGAATGGTACGTATATGGTAGATATTTGAGCCTCCATTGCTTACGTGGCCTGCCTTGAGCATACATTGGATGAATAGAGTAACCCATAGATCATTCAAAAGTGTATGAGAAAATTAAAATATCTTTATCTGAATTAACTGTACATGATCGAACGAAATAAAATAATGGGATAAATTAGCCTTGGTGCACGACTATTTTCTTTTAGTTCCAGTGTTGTGGATCGGTCCACAATATCATTTGCGGTATCCAAAAAATACTTATCAAAACTGTATCTGTTGTTGTGAATGAAAATGTTAACCCTTTGCAATTTGTTCATTGAAACTTCGTTCATCTAAATCAACGAAATGTCGTTGAACGTAGAAAGAGTAATTTTTTCATGAGTTTTCAACTTCTAAACACAAATCTGTGCATCAGGTAAACAGTTGTGTTTAATTTTCCCACTGTCAATGTTACCGCAGTAGCATAATGCTCAATTACCGAAGCTAAAGTTTTCTACGACATTCGTCAACTCATTTTCTTAGAATTTTTTCTTAGAAGAAATTCATGTACTTTTACAACGTTGAAATGAATGTACTTCTGCTGATGCATTTTCATAATAGTGTAATTTTTCTAGAATTTTAAATGGAATTTATTCAATGTACATTGGTGTTCCACCACGCCGAATTTAAGGGTATATGTACATAGAAGGAATTGAAACGACAGGTAGAATCAGTTACGTCAGGTATTGATTAGTTTCCCACTGTGCCAAATTAAAGGGTATATTTACATGAAAGCCCTTGAAGAGACTCGTGTATGATCAATTACCTCCGGTACTGAGGTCTCTATCACGATCTCGTCGTACACAGCCTCGTCGAAGAAGGCATGTAGAGGATCCCGTATCTTCTTGTACGAGCAGCTCTGCGGCCCCTGCAAGTCTTGCTGCAGGGCTAGTTTTTGCCCTCTGGACACTGAGAAGGTGTACTGCACATGCAGTAGGAATTAATGCACAATTTGAGCTAGCTGAATACTGAGGTGTGCAGCAAACAAAAATTTAGCTGGCGTACAATTAACGTAATTGAGATATCGAACAATTCCAACCATTTCGAAATATTAGCTGCTTCCCTTTTGTCAAGAAAAGTGACCGTTAAACCATCAAAGACCACGTAACCGAAGCAATATTCTTAGACATTAACTTCAATGTAAGAGGTAAATTCAGACTAATTACGTTATTTCTCCAATGTATAGTTGCTTGCTTTACAGACATCGTCCCTAGACGAAAATTTAGTTGATGAATTTACCCGTTAAGTAAATTTATTATATTATTCTAATTATTATTATATAGTAAATATATTTTAATCACTCCAAGGATCTCCAAATCTATGAGGATGTTTGAATTGCATGAGTGAATTTCCACAATTTACATGGAACATACCCGGATTTGGATGAATGACATAGCGAGGAATAGAATTTTGATGCTAAACATTTCATTTTAAAAATGGAGGTTCAGTCAATGAAAATAGACATTTCGACTTCAAAAAGTCGTTTTAAACAAGATTTCTTCTGAAACAAGGAAAGATATACGCTTCGCAAATATTCATCAATACTATCATTGTTGCTTGCCGTCATTAGAGGGACCTCACTTACGTCTTGAGATATCAGTGGCACTTTGCAGTGTTCACCTCCAAACGCTTGGACGTGCATCGTTTTCGTCAGATCCTTCGCAAAAATTCCATCCAGCGTGTCCAGGTCGTTAAGCTTCGGCATTGTTGCGTTCACTTCGACGCAAAACTGAAAAAGAAAATGAACTGTTAAACTTTTTCATCTAACTCAGTATTGTCTAACTTCCTATGGTGCAGAAATACAAGGCAGAGATAAAATCAGGTTTAGGAAGGTCATATTTCAATTCTATTCTGAAGGTCGCAAGTGAACAACCATTGTGCTTTGATGATTTTTTCGGTAGTCATGATTTCATCGTACTGACCGCGGGGCAGGCCGACGTTCCAATGGCAAGCACGTGCTTTACAGATTTCTGATCTTTCAGTCCGTAGCAGACGGTAGTCGCCAGGGCCGCCACGAAGGTGAATGCGCTTTGCCCATCCGTGAAAATCTTGCCCCTCACGCTGTAGCCGTCAACGCGTTCACCTGATGGATGAAAATAACCAGACAGGCAAGTAAAATGGGAGCCGTATTACTCAAGAGCATCTAAAAACAAAGAACAGGAAGTCGTACATCTCAAAACATGCGTTATAAAAGAGAAGAAATGGTCTACGGCCAATGTATGCTGTTAAATACCGTATATGAATTCTAGGGTAAGAATAAATGAACTACATTCGACTATGTTTAAAAAAACGCTTTTTTCAGAGCAAGAGAAATTAGAGGCAAAATGCATCACGTGCCACTGAAAGAAATCTTTGTCAAGTTAGGCGAAAAATTTTTATTCTAATGATTTAGAAACTGCATCCCGTCGTACAAGACATATATTATGGCACTCTGACACTAGCTGCGAATAAGAAGTCACATGTGCTGTTTTGCTGAAACTAGAAAAAGGTAAAAAAAAACTAGCATCAACGATACTTACCTGAATGTCTCAGGAAGTCTCCATAACCTTGCATCATGACATGGAAAAAGAAAGCAGTGTATCTTTGAAATGCTCTAAAATTAAAAGAATAGCACAGGTTTCCAAAGAACTGACTAGTGTGATAACAAGACTACATCTATCACAATTGCACATGTACGCAAGAGTTTTTCAGTGTGTAAGAGCTGCTAGATAATTATAAGTATCAAGTGATGCAACAATACGTCCAACTTAGTGTCATGCTAGTTGTCCAGCTTGCTATAATGTCTCGTAACTGCACGCTTCACAGCACCCGATCAAATTTGCCTCATACATTTTAGCAGGGATAAAAATCGCTTCTCCTAATAATGGGAATTATCAATTTCTAGAAACAGTTGATGTAACGCTGAGCAAAGTCACGCAACGATTTGAACAAAAGAGGAGCAAAGGTCTTCATCACATACTACACGTCGCCAAGAACGAGCTAGTAGAAAGAAATCCCACGCTATTGCTTCCTATTGAATTCAAATTAATATTAAGTGCACTCAAATAGCTCTCTGCACAGGGTAAAATATTCAACGTAAAATAACAATTTCAATTTTTTATGCTCCTACATTGAGAGACAGCGTTGAGTTCAGCCATTGATAAGAGATGTGTTTTTTTTACATACAGCGTAAAATAATTACTACCATGAGTATAAATTTTAAGCTCTAAATATTTCGGTTCATGATTCAGAGCCTAAAATTATTAACAATAAGCTTGTTTTGTATGAATTGTCGGGTGTGAGGCACGAACATCCCTTTCCGAACTGGAGAGCAGCCCACCGATCTCTACTCACTCCAGCCGGCGTTGTCCTGCAGCTTGCGCAGGAACGGCGCCAGCTGCCAAGTGGACACGTCACCGAATTGTTGGGACGGTCGAATTTCCTCAACTTCTGTTTCGCTGTAGCGCTCCGAGCTCTGGGTCTCTTGCTGCTCTCCGAATGACCCGAAGCTCTGCCGTGAACATCAGGTGTTGAAGGGATACCCAGTTTTGTTCACATTATTTGCGGCACACATGCTTCAGTATTGTAGAAAGTGATTGTGAAATGACATGACTTTTATTTAGTTGTATTAAAATATTATGTACATCATTTTCTCTCTCCAGGATTAAAAAAGTGCTCGGTGAATGAAGATTAAAGTTTCTTTTTTCATTTTAGAAGTAATGAGGTTGCCATTTATGAGTGCGAAGAGAAAAACAAATCAAGGAGTAAGCACTTTTTTTTTAAGTCACACTTAGGTGGAACACATTTGCTTATAGTTTATAGGGAATATATTTTCTTAAACGCACAACGCTTCCTAAGAGAACCAAAAACCATTCATTATGCACCGTAAAAGTCAAAATATAACTCTAACTTTTCTGATATCCAAAAAATTTTGATTTCACTCGCGGGCTCGCATAAAAAGCGTTCTTGATTTGTTTTGTGGAAATCTGTTAGCCGGTCACCTCGAACTCCTGGAAGGCGTCAACGGAGCCCTTGGAAGACTGCTGCTCCCAGGCGATGTCCTCATGCTGCTGGCCCGTCGTCTGCTGGGTCTCCCCTCCAGCAGCGCCACAGAGCTCGTACTCCCTGAAGGTGTCCTGCCCGTACTTCGACACGTAGCGGCCCGCGTTGCTCTTGCGCTCGCGGTGGTCTGGCGGGGATATTTTTCGAATTTGCATCAAAAACTCAAACGATAGGAATTTGATATTAAAGGTCACAAATGATCAGTAAATTCATGACAGCAGCCGGCGTGGCTCTTACGCTCGTGGTGGTCTGGGGGTAAATTGTCATGAAAATATTAAAAAAAAAATAGAAAATGTCACATCTATTGCTCTTATGAACTCCTCTGAAAAAACCTCGTTAAAGTTTAGTTGCAAGGTCACAAGGGGAGTAGTCTAAACGTCATTTTGTCCTGGCGCTAGTTATAAGGCATTTGAAAAACCAATGTACAAAATCAAATTCACCTGGCTTCATTGAAATAAAACATCAGTAATTGCTTTTATTTTTTTCTTTCCCGAATACATCCATAACTGTCAAATATTTTAGGGTATAATTAGAATTATGAAACTATTTTTCACTGTTGCAACTAAATCCTCCCATAAATATACACCAAATATAAAGAACACGCATGTAATGCTATAAACAAATAATAAATACCTTTAGCAGTATCAAGCTCATGTTTCATCTAATTCACTTTGGCAGCAGGAAAGCAAACTACAAAGTTTAAGGGTACAATTTTCAACGCAAATATTTCTACATTACAAGAGGGTCTTCAACGTTATTAATTTCATCTAACGCTTGACAGCTGAGTAACATCAAATTAACTAAAATGTCTCTTTGTTACCATAATTTTAAGAATAACGCCATAACGCCAGTCACAGTTTCTTGACTGACCAATTAGGAAATACTAGAAGCTAAATAATTCTATTCTCAGGTCAATTTTTCTTCACTCCCGAATTAATTGCTAATTAATTCGCTAATTAATTTCAATTTCTAATTTCCGAATTAAGAATTAGCATGCGAAACGACACTCGCAAGCCAGAAACGTACATTCGCAGATAACCTCGCGAAATCGTTTCAATAGAAGTGGGCATCATTTATCGTTTACACCTTTGGTATCATTCACATTGCCCCTTACTTTTGTAGAAGCTGAGCTCCAGCCTCCCGTTGCGAAGGAGCGTGAAGCTGATCTCGAGCTCCTTGAGACTTGGGGCGATGACGTACTTTGCTAGTTGCTCGAAATCCCTGGAAAAATAGGTAGGTTTCTATATGCAAAGCTGAAAGCCAATTGAAGAACCCTAATTTTCAACTTGAATCCAGTTGTAACTGTTTCCCAGTCGACAAAAAAAATATGTGTGTGCGCACTACTGTAGTAAGCTTTGTACTCATTTTAATACAGCGCGGTTTTTTATTAAATTTATTTATTACATCTTAGGATTAGCTTAGTTATGAGCTTAGGGTGCAAAATTGGTTTAGTAAATGTTTGCACCTCTATTCAAGTCCTTACTGAACGATTTTGACCTCTACTTCTAAAAGCTCTTCCTATAACCTCACGTCCGACACAAATAAATGCCTATTTACGTTGTATTAATTTTGTGTTCCCATGCGGAATTTTACAATAACTACTCGTCTATTCCGTCTATAATGTCATTACTTGTGAAACGCAGGTATACGTGTAGTTGTTTCTTCGGATTGCGCCCCAGCTTTTGTCAGATTGTGTTGCAGATAGTTTCAACAACTTCAGAATATAATGATAATGCAAATGACGCGAAATATTTACTTGTGGATAATTTGAGATGCCAAACCAGCCATTATCATAATTATTCTTTATTACTATTAATTTAACCCCTACAGACAGACCTGGTGTTAGTAGTTGATCAGTATGATTAACTTGGGTCTCAATAATTGCGAGAGGCTAAAAGTCTATGGTATCTGCTCTGATGTTTGATGTACTTGGATCTCATTATTTGGAAACAAAAAGTCTACGGCATCTACTTCTATGTTTGATTTACTTGGATCTCATATTTTAAAAGCAAAAAGTCTACGGTATCTGCTCCCATGTTTGATTTACTTGGACGTCATATTTTGGAAGTAAAGAAATAATGAGGCATTAGCCTTTATCACTCGTCTTTGAGGGATTTTGAAACGTTAGAAAAATTAAGATACCTCATCATTGACAGCAGAACACACAAAATATTCCTATCTACATTTTATATTCACCTGTCCTCGAAGGAGTTGAGCTTCAGCATCGACGGATCATCGTTCCGATACTCAAAGTTGAACAAGTTTGGAATTTGAGTGTGAATGACCTGGCGAGACAGGGATCACAATCAAATTTTGTAGCAGAATGTGTGACTAATAATGTGCCCTACATCAATGCAACTGACATTCTAACGACAAGTTACATTCCTTACTCATTGAGAAGTAATTTAACAAGTACCAGAAGCTATCACTATTAAAACTCCATTGTCTTGATGTAGCTTTACTTCAAGATGAAACGTAAGCAAATTAATCAAATAGTTAAAACGAGACATTCAACCGTGCTGCTCTTTCTCAACCCTTTGGCTATCATTTAACTTGAACTAAAACTCAGAGTTTCATGAAAATCAAAAAATTCTTGACTAACTTTGTGTTTACATGTATGTAGAAGTACTAAGAGCTAGGACAGTAATCACTTGCATGTGACATGTGAAGAAAAAATATCCAGTTATCGAAAGAGTTGAGTGTTAGCATTGAAGAATGGCTGTTGGATGAAGAACACCCTCACATGCAAAAATTTTGAACACCAACTGTGCGGTGCTGGCAGCGGTAAATCTGCAGTTACTCGTACGAACTTGAAGAAAAAGATTCGATACCCTTATCATGCCACGCTCCACATTGCCATCCATTACTAGCAGGCCCACATTACTAGTTACCTTTGGGGTGTGATCAAACACATGCACCACTTTGAAGTGTCGCTGTAAGTCCTCCAGGTCTCCTGAAGCAGAGTCTCTCAGCAACGTGTAGGGCGAATTGTGTTTGTAGATTGACAAACCCTGAAACGTGGCAACGAACCGAGAGATTAGAGACATTATATTTTCCTTCTCTCATTTTTTTTAAAATAGAGCTTGTACAGTGGGAGAACGATAAATGTGAGCAAACGACTCATAAAATTTACTCCACAAGCTGAAACTGCCCATATTAGTTGTCACGAGAATATTCAACAATTTTCACTAACTGGACTGTTTTTTATTTTTTCTAGTGGACGTATAAAGATGCTGTGTGCTGCTTCAGTGCCCAATTTGAGCAAAACGAGCCTCAATTCCCAACACAGACTGCCAATTTGTCCCAGACAGTTGAGTCATAGAAATGACGCAAGCCATTCTCGAGTCTACCACCAAACTTTCGTGGAGGTTCCGAAACCCAAAATCTGAACTCGGTCAATTGCATAACCTAATGAATTCTACTCTCTGTCACCGGAACTCGTCGAGTGATCCAGTAAATTACTCTGGAATTCATTATTTCATTGCACTAAAAATTCAAACTATTCTCTCTGGTCGATGGAGTTTGAAATTTAAGCTGACAATAATTACTGAAGGTTCCATAGGCGAATGCGAACACAGGTGCACACTGAAGGTACAATTCTCACATACAAATAAATCACCTTTCCTTGATCATGTCGCAGGGTTATTTCGAAGCCATCAATGCCGTCGTCGGCGGCTGTGTAGATGACGAAGGTGGGCGAGAGGGGCAGGGCCAGAGAGTTGGTATTCCAGACGCCGGTCGCCACGGCGCTTCTCGACCACGGAACCATCGTCTCCATCCCCACACTCAATGTTGTCGAGTAACTGCGAGTAAAAAAAAATTTTTAGCAATCATTAAAGAATACCTTCGTTTCCAAAAGAAGGAGTATTTTCATTTTTCACCGCAGCCAATTCAAAGAGATCTATAGGAGCCTTACAATTTTGGCACATGTCTTGGAAGAGCGATAGGGTGATCAAACCTGTGTAACTAATTCTACAAATTCTTTGGGACCATAATGGTTAATGAAGATGATTTTTGGTGACTGGAAAATCGGCCACTAGACTTACTATTCGTTGTAATTCTCCGTCGACAAAGTGTACGTGCGAGGCCCGTTGTTCTTCACAGAAAATGATCCACTGGCATGCATGATGCTGGGCTTCGACGCCTGGAAAAATGTGACTTATCAATAATGCGTAAGAAATACTGAATTGTATTAACATAAAATGTTTTTCCAAGAGCAACTTTCATTGAAGTTTATGAGTACAGTTTTTTTAAATGGAGCAAAAATTTTAAGAAAACGATGCTTATAAATATTAGACGTAGTTATTTTTTCTTGAATTTTAGGTTATTACACTGTATACAGTGTATTTTTCAAATACGGGATCCGAAAAGATGTTTAAAAACTTTTGATACAATGAACGGATTTTTGAAAACAAAACCTCAGTAGAATCCTGATACTAAAATCTTTTATTTACTACCTACGTATTCATGATACAACAGTCCAAACAAGAATCATAGGACACAGTAAAATTCATCCTGCTTTGAAACTGCCGCCAAGATGACGAACTGGACAAATGAACAATAAGCTTTCATTAGGACTGCATACTTCGCTAATGGAAGGAACATTGTCCTAGTCCAGCAAAGTTTCAAGAGCAAGTACAACCTGTACTCTCTCTGGGCTAGGACAATGCTCATTCCATTAGACAATGCTTGTTCCAGAGAACAATTACACTCAAACCTAAACACTTCAATTCGTTGAAAATGTGTAAGAAAAAAATTTGAAAAAGCCCATTTTGCACCCGCTGTTTTATTTGTAACCTGCAATACGAGCGTTTAAATTGTTGCTCATGTTCCATGCAACCATCTAATGTTATCGTTATCAAGACCGTAGATACTGGAATGTTGCACCCGACGCTGAAAGACAAGATGCCTGTAGTGCTGCAGTGAGTTAAATGGAAACCTTCAGAGGTTAATTGTTTCGGCACTTCAACAATACACTTTGCTGTGGAACTTACCAGTATCATCTACGGTTGTTTATTCTGCGTATGTGACCACGTTTCCGTGTGATTCTTAATAAATAGAAAACCATTCCTTCTTTTTATCGCTCTTGAAGAGAGAAATTATATTTACTTCCATAGATTTCTACTCCAAATCAAAACTTAGAGCAATTCATAACGAAAATGGTTCCAGAACAAGCTGGACCCAAGCTCTCACATAGGCGATGAGAGGAAGGCCGAGATCGTTGACGGTGGTGAGTGAGAAAGCCACGGGGTTAATGTAGACGGAGACCGGACCGGTCAGTGTCAGGCTTGGAGCTTGCTCACCGTCTAGATAAAAAATAAATCAATTACAGACGCAAAGTTTCCATTTTTCAAACGTCAAAAAATAGTTGCCGCGAGTATATAGCATGAAAAGCGTTCAATATTAGTGTAATACGTTTTTGAAATTATGTGCGTCACGCGGATTTTGTGTAAGGAGACAATGGGCGGCAAGGCAAAACTTTTTAGACATGCCTCAATTGGAAATGAATAGCTGAAAAAAAACATATTGTCCACCGCGTTACGACTAGTGAATTTGACCCCAGCCACTTGTTACGGTATATGAGGGAATGGCTTGAAGGAGATTTTTAAATAAGAATGTGAGCGTAGCATTCAAAGATTTCAAATATTAGTGAGAGAATAAATCTAAAAAGATTTTCAGGGATTAATTTGCGGGTAACTGACAGGAAATTTTCAAGTATTAATGGAGCTCGTACAGGGAACTACATTGAGTTTTACTTCGCCTAGAAAGTAAGAATTGCCTACACTAAAGAAATAGCGAAAAGGTGAAAAATAAAAAACGCTCATTTGCTTGGCACTCACATATGGCATGGAGGACGTCGCGAAGGAAAGTGGAATCTAGAGGCACAAAGATTGTGATGTCCTTAATCGGATTGAAAGAAATCAGGCCACTGATTGCATCTCGTACAGATTCTTTGATGTCCAAGTTTGTCTGATAAAAGAAAAATTATTACAGTGTAATACATATAGTCAAACATTGCCGGTGTGACTGAATGAGTAAAAACTCAAAGGTTTAATTTGACAAAGATCCACTCAAAATTCTCACATTAGGTAAAATTATTCATCCTGCATAGCCAACGTAACAGCGACAGTATCAACTGGAAAATGATGGCATTAAATTTATTGCCAATTTAGTACCTTGAATATCTGTAAAACAAACCTACGCCAAATTATAACCGAAAATTATAAACTCACTTTGTTCCTGGCACTAATCCAAATCTAGATTAGCAGTCTGAATGCAACCAAAATTAAAGAAACCTTCTTTATCCGTATTCATGGCAATGTCTGAAAATAACAGACTTTTCTATCCATGTAATAGATGCTTGAGTGTAATTAATGTAGAGTATAAGAAAGTCCCATAAAAATTTTACAAGCACGACTTTGTGCCAAGTGCAACTTACGCGTAGCATCTTCAAGAAGAAGTTTGACAGATCCCTCGCTCCGTAAAGCAGAGGCTCTCGTTCTGCGAAGAGACCGTCGAAGATCTGGTCCACGTCTCCGCCGATGTTGGCCGTCATCATGTCAAACTGATGGTCAAAAGAAATCAATTTTCATAATTTGATCATTTTAGCATCCTCTGTTGTGTTTTTGTCAAGTTCGATAGGTTCAAGTTTCGCTGATTCGTCCAGAAATTGAGGCTTATAGAAATGAAGACGATCAAAAGGTCACAGAACTTCCGTGATGTTTTCTCCAGATATTTCCTAAGAAATAATAACAAATGTTCAACAAATATTTCATGCACGATTTTTAATAATATCTTGTTTCAAATTTTCAGAACTAGCATACCTTTCTGTAGAATACCACGCCTCCAAAAGCCCTGCGAGAATACATAGAGAACTCGGCTGGCAGCAGTGACACTGGGTTCTCGATTTCCATGAGGTGATCGACAGCTCCAATCTGTGGGCGTGAATTATGAATTGAGGTTATTTTAAATTGGAGCATGATGAGTATTTAGAACTTTAATTTCTGGGACAACTTTTCAATTTAATGGGGTCATTCGTTCCAAAGACAACCTCGCCATAACTCTCTACGATTTCATTCGCATATACATTGTAGGGAGTTTTTTGAAGCAGAAAGGATTTTATGTATAATTCGGAACCATAGATGTTAAATTCAAATAACTAGAAAAAGTCTTCAAGAAGAGGAAAAATATATCGTGCGAACAGGAAAATTAATTTTTGATAAAGCTGCTTCTAAATTCCATCAGCAACGATACGTTCATATAAAACTTGTTTAGCTTCCATCTAAGTGAGATTTTTAATTTGTCAATGAAATTTGAAAATATCTCGATTAAATTCTTTTCCCAGTTGAGGTGACAATTTCTCCTACACAAGGTACTTGGACTAAACAGCTACACTCATATGCGCCCGTTCTGTAAACTTCCAGATGAAAGAGAATTACATGTTGAATTTGAAGTGTATTTGCAACGAACTTAATACTCTTTCAGGCACGAAAAGCTCACATTTGGTATTTGAAACTGCAGGTATACTAATAAGTTTTGCGATCTTTCAGATACCATATGATCATACCTGGTTTTTGAAGCTGTATTTGTACCAAGTCCGGAAGCTCGAGTACCGCTCTTCGTTGCTGCTCGGCCTAGCGAGAGTGAGGGCATGTTGGGCGAACTGGCGTCTGGAAATGAATAAATTTACTGAATTTTCATTCGAAATACTTGAATCCATTACTCATGTCGTATGATTAATGATTAGTCTTCAAATACATTACTTCTAAGGCATGGAAGTCGTCGTTGTAAGCGCTAAATGCAGCTTGAAGACCTGATGGAACGGGTCATCTACGAAATAAAAATGATCAAAGGGCCGCTACTCACTGCCTTATTTCCTCTGGATGTTCGTATTCTGCGGTGGTCTTGATGAGGGAGTAGGTAAGGGCAGAGAGGTCCCTGAGGCCTGGCCTCTTGGTGGCGAGGGCGAGGCGCGACCAAATCGTTGAGCTCAGAGGCCACGAGGCCAGGAAGGCCAAAGCCCGAGCCCTGATGGTCGGGTGTTCAGCAGGGTTCTCCAGCAGGTCCAGCAGGATCAGAGTGACCTGCATTATTAAACAGCAGAAAGCAATCAATAAAGAAATGACTCGTTTTGTCATTCAAACAGTTCGCCCGTGGGGGGAACACAAGATCTTAACTTGCCAGTGTCGAACGAACAAAAGTTTTGTGAAATCAACAGGAACGAGACACACAGACACAGTTTTTGTTGCCCGTATTCAACCAATAGTGCCTTTTCTCCAAGTAATTGAATGAAACCATTAACCACAATGCACTAATCACCTCAGTTTGCCGGACCTTGCCGGCAGCATTCCAGCTGGGGGCGTTCCAGCTGGCGAGGGCCTCCAGCGCCACCGCCCGCACGTGGGTGTCGCACTCCTGCCTCCCCAGGGCGTACGGCAGCAGCGCGTTCGTCGCTTCCAAGGTCTTCAGGTTCACTAGAGTCTTCACGTACACCAGCTGCTTCCAGAACTCCGAGGTGGTCTTCAAAAGACAAACAAATACATTTTAATTAAACTAGCTGTTATTTCTTTTTCGTCATTTATCATATTGAAGAAAGATGCAAAGAATTTCCGTTGCTTCGAATTGAAAATGAAATCAAACATACTAAATGATCAGATCTAACACGTTCCTTTGGAATTTAAGACAATTATTTTAACGATATGAAGTGAGAAATCACATTTTATCACGAGAAGTTAGATTTACAATTTAACTCCGCATTGATTGAATAGATATAGGTTTGTTGGCCATTTCGCTGAACTCTACATCAGGTTCCAGAAACGGTAAATCTACAGGTTACGAGAATTTACTCAATGGTAGATGTTTTGGAGACGATTGAATTAAGCCCTCATCGTACATTCTTTTCAAAAAACAGGGTAAGTTGATCCTCCGAGTCCAACAGCAGTAACTTGCCTCGCTGAGTTAAGTATCACTTAGAAACATTTTGTCACAAAACCGACACAAAAAAGTGTTACAACCTTGATCGAGGCCTTTTGCCGCACTTTTGTGTGTCATGGGTTAATACGACACACTTAGGTGTGCCAACCATGACACATTTAGCATAAGTCATCATTATTTGTGATAAATATTTCACTTTTTCAGCTTAGCCGTTGAACATGCATGTTGGCTGACAATATTCAACAATTTGAAGGGAAATATAGCAAATATTTACTAGTTTCTGAAAAAAAATCAATTGTATTTACAAATTCTCTAAAATGCTCATTTTTGAACGAGAAATGTTTTACCAAATGAAACGCGATAATGTGTCCTGACTTTCCCGATTACTTGAACGTGTGACCGAACGTGATGAACTCATATTTACTGAAATTTTTCTACACGCACACCTGACACACTCAAAAGTGTCAAAACTTATCTCAGCTACAGAATTCACACAGACTAAAGTTATTTGCAGTGAAGGTTGTCGTAAATTGCCTTGCCAATTCGGGAATAGTGTGAGCCAGAACTCACAGACAACTCCTGGATGATGTAGTCCTGGAAATCTTGGAGGACGTGATCCTGCTGACATTGTTCCCGGGCGAACACGACGAAGGTGTCCGTTCTGCTCGCCGACCCCACACACAAACGGCGCACCAACGTGGCGAAGTTGACCAGAATCTGAGACGTTGCGAAAGGATGGTCCTCGATGTTTCTTTCCAGTATGTAATCCTGGAAAGGTATTGCAATTTCAGAAGCATTACTTGAAAATTACGTCTGAGAGCTGAACTTTGCATTGAAATAGTTTCTGTTAAAAATGGGGCAAATCTATAAAGCTGAGAATTTATATTACCGATAAAATAGGTATTTATTCAACAAGACGTATTTTCAGAATCATTGCTTGAAATAGTAAAGAATTATCCGATTGTGCCGCAGCACTGTCAGGGAGATGCATTATTTTGTGATTGTATGAAAAAGAGAACAAAGAAGTTGTAGCACCAACTAATTTAATATAATAAATACAATATAAAATCGACATGTTATAAATATATCAGCTATTCTGTCTCATCTGTTATTACAATGTAAAAGAATGTTGAATTAAAGTTAAAATCACGATATGGCTTTCTCACAAGGCTTATCAGAAAATCATCATGGTTCCCGTGGAAATCATCGTACCTCTATATTTTGCATTCAAGCTTAAAAAATATACACCAATTTAAACGCAACCGGAATAATTATCTCACCAGAATGTTCCTTAAAGCAGCAGTAGACCTGAGGTTGTTGTTGAGAGACCCGAAGAAGATCACTTCTCTGATGGGCGAGATTTTGTTGGCCCGCAACGCGTCCAGGACGACCGACACGGCCGCCTTCGTGCCGAGCTCCCCCAGCACACCGTACGCCAGGTCGCTGGGTGAAGTGCATCGAAATTGTTTAGATTTTGAAATAATTTAAACATTTATAACTACAGCATGAATTCCAGGTTCTGGGTTATAACCACAGCAATGGGCAGAATGCATCGAAATAGTTTAGATTTGAGAAAAGTTCAAGCATTTCTAGCCTTGACATAAATTCTGGGTTCTAACCACAGCACTGGGCAGACTGTAACAACTTCAGCGGTTATGATGAGAACGTGAATTTTGTGCTAAATTTGAACACTATAACTTGCAGGTTGAAAATTTATTTTTCTTATCACACAACGCTTCAACAAAGAAGAAAATCAATTTGGTGTTAATACGAGTAACTACAACAATGAAATTAAGAAAGCAATGAAGTTTATTGGAAACAAAGTTGGAATGGAGCTTGAGGAACATTTAATTTTATGCACGATGTCACCAAACAGAATGTATGAGCCTAACCTCATCAGGTTCTGACATAAGTTGCAGATAATTCGAAAGCATGCGAGTGAAAAAAAATATGAATAAAGAGAAAAAAACGAAAGGTAGTTGGGATATATTCCACGATTTACTCCATACTCGCAAAGAAAAAAAAATCGATTGCAAGAAATAGAAAGCATCTAGTCTATGCGCAAATAACGCATTAAAAACATGGATTTCATTTAGTGAATTAGCACAGCGAACAATTTAAATTTAAAGCGAAATGATGACGATTTCCCAGAAAGTTGAATAAATCTAAAAAAAAACAAATTCTTCCGATTTGCTTTGTGTCATTTTTTCGGAACTAAGATTAAAGTAAATGAAAAAATAATTCCAGTCTGGATGTTTTTGCGAAAGAGAAAGAGAGAGAGGCACACTTTTGTGTGGAATTAAGGTAACGGGGGCTTCTATGCACAAAGTGGGGCTTCACACCATGCGTATAGAAACAGCAAAATCGAGAAGTTCATTAAAAAAGTTAAAAATTGAAGTAAACAGTAATAGGCATCGGGAAAGGACAGAAGTAAGCCGAAAAAAATTATCTGTAACAGATGAAAAACTAATCTATTTCAACAAAAGGAAGGACTGCTGAAGCTTCAGCTTCGGACCACATTTCTTTCCCGTAGGAACACTAAATCTCAAACCTACAAAAGTTTTATCTTCTTGAGGGACATGTCCCCGTAACAAATTTAATCACTCATTGCTAAACAATCATAACTTGGTGTACTCACAGCTCAACATGGTAAAAAATTTGCGTCGCCAACAGCTCAACATGATAATTGATTCCCTCAGAGCTCAACATAATAATTAGATCACTCATCGCTCCTAAGGATAATTGCTTCACTCGAGGCTCAACGTAATAATTAGTTCACTTGGCGTTAAATTTGATAATTGGTTTACTCACTGCTCCTCAGGAGGTATCAATTGCAAGGTATCGGAAATCTCTGCGGCGGTGAAGTCGAACAGCATGAATGTAGCATAATGGAGTCGGATGGCACCAGTGCGCATGTCCGTCACGTCCTCAGCTTGCATGCCAGTCCAAGTTTTGTGTATGAGCTCTACGGCCAGATTCTGAGGCAGTATGACACGGAAGTGTAATGTGTGCAGTTTGTTGAGCGTTACGTGTTGTGATGCACTTACTTATTTCGTAGTAGATACTGTTGCCAAGTGGTTAGATATTTACGCCGTCTATGCCTGGAGAAAGCTCATAGTAAGAGGCTCAAAACTTTTATAATTTTGTATTTGCACAATTCTTCCATGATGCATGGTTGATTTACTATCTTAAACACACTTTTATGTCCTTTTTTAATCAAGCGTAAATAAGTAGCGACTACGGAGCCTTGAAACGACCTATGAAAACCAAACCAAATGAAACATGTGAACACATCCGACAATTAAACACACATATAAATCCGAACAACATCTTAAAATGATTTAAATGAGAACGTAATTGAGAAATCTACTCTCATATTTTCATCTCATACTTAAGAGCGGGAGTAAATGTTACGAAGTCGAGCACAGTAAGTAAGTTTACCTCACTGAGGCGGGCAGTCATATGCAAACAGGTACATTTCGGCGGCTAAAATGCAAACAACGGCAAGCAACTTTCTCTCGTCAACGCCTCCAGTACAGTAATACATATACAACAACCACCCACTCTGATTCCCTGAAACCAAATCCATGGAAAGTTATTTTCGCTGCGTAATGTCAAAATAGAACTTGGAAGAGATGAAGCGCAATCGAACAGACAGGGGACTCACCTTGTTTTGGTTTCGATGACCATCTCCAGGCTCCGTGCCAAGCAGCTGATCCATGACATCTTTCTGGAATTTATAATTTAGAATACGATTTCATAATGTGACTATCATTATAGTCATTTGATTTTTTAAATCACCATGATGCATTTGGAATGTATCCTTAGATATAGAGAAAACAAACGTTCACTCCAGCTCATTTGATATGGTCGTAGAGAACTTTTATCATTCCTATAAAAGAATATTCCTGATTATGAATACTAACAACATCAGAAGCTTCTAATCGGAAAAATGCAATTTACATTTCATGGATTGCATAATGATGAAAAGAACCTTCGTAAAAAATTAACAGATTCGGTATCTTAATTAATGATATCGTGAAAGACAAAATAATCTCACTCATAAGCAATGAAAAACAAACCAGAACGCACCAATGTACCCTGGCGAGCCCACTTGAAGGCAGAGACGTAGCTCTGAGAATACGGGACCGTGAGGGTGTACAGCATGGTAGGTTCTTCCACGCACGTGCCAGTGGAGCAGTCGGGGTAGGAACTCGGTAGCTTCTCTACCGACACCAGAGCTAGTTTCTGTACCGATAAAAAAATTTTGAAAAAAATTGAGGTTAAAATGAAAAATGTACTCACAGTAACATATAATGAAGGTTAACCAGCTCATATATTTGAAGTTTTAAACGAAATTCAAATGTTCAGCTCAACTTGAACGAGTTCTGTCAGAAGTTTAAGCATCAACTAAAGATCCTGAATACTGTTCACCGGGGATAGGACAGACTGGATATCTACACAAAGAAGAGGTGTCACGAACCTGTTTTGTTATAGTTTGCAGATGCTCCGTTTCGTACCCGTATGGACTGATTGTTATCGATCCCTTGACTTTGGCTTTCTCAAGTCTCACGCCGTTGTGGTCGCCCCTGATGTAGTACACTCCGTTGCTGTTGCGGGAGAGCAAGTTCTTGCACTGGTCTTCTCCGAGGCTGCAGTACACACTGCCCATCGAGTGCTGGGAAGAAAATTTTATATATTAACAAATTAGAATTAGGAATATCCACTTGTTCGTAGTAATTTTTTCTTACTATTGCTTAATTATTGAACAGAATTTTGGTTGTAATGAATCGGCGAGTTCAAAAGGATTCGATAATTCTTGCCAAACTCACTTGATATTCAACCCTGTCGACGCAGTCCTCCAAGTTGACGGACCGCACGACACGGCTGACGGTGTTGCTGATGGGTGGGTAGTCGCACCTCACAAGGGCGCCGCTGGTTTTTGAAGTTTTCCTGGTCTTGGTAGATCTTGCTTTCCTTCCTTTGCCAGGGCTCTTGAGGGGCGCTGGAGGCGCCGCCTCTCTGCACTCATCCGTCAGCTGAGGGTCGCCAGTCACGTGGTCGTGGACGAAAAGTTCGTACTGAGACAAAGCCACGCCGCTCAGTTTGTGCTCTGTGTACCTGTAGGTGAAGGTCAGATTCCTTGTTTGAAATTTGTGCGACAGGGGAAAAATTATTATTTAATGTTTGCATCCTAGAGAATGCCGGAAAGATAATAAATTGTCGAAACGAGAAAGTTTGAATGGTGTTCTTACTTTTGATTCCTATATTAAAGTTGAGGTCTATGTGAGTCGTGCCCAAACGTAACTGTATGAGGCAGACGATTACTTTGTAGCAAGAAATGTTGAAATTAGTAGATTGATTATGCCATTGGAAGACAAAACATGAACAAAACAAAGTTTTGTACGTACGAACTGGTCTTGGTTTGCAAGGTAGAAAATTCACACAAGAATTTCTATGAGGGAGTAATCGTATGACAGATTTGAAATTAAATATGGAAATTAAAATTTTTATTTTATGAAAAAATAAAATCTGAAATCCAAAATGACATTCATTTACATTTACGGGAGCATTAATTTTTTTGAAGCATTATCCATTTTTATTTCGAACTAGAATACTGAAAAAATAGAAACCAGGGTTAAAAATTCTGAAAATTGCTCATAAACGATGCATGGTCTATAAATATATGAAGTGCGAAATAACTCTACCTTGCAGTTCCACGATCAATGTAATTCCAATAGAATGTTCTCTGTTTATTATTGCCAAAGAAAACAAGATGAAAATTCAATAATTATGAAGGCCTGTGGCCATAACATGAGAATTTTTCATGACTAGTAAAAGACCATCACAGCCTTGAGCTGCAGTTGACCACAATCGCGCAGAGCACAATCTAATCAAGTCGCATCGACTGAACACAACATCTGATAGTCTCATCAGCTCACGAGGACTGGCAAGTAACTTAAAACGGATATCTAAACTCGAGTAAACTGGCCAGTATCCATGACAGTTTCTCAAACTCACGTGGACTAGCCAGTACCCAAGAAACGTCTCCCAAACTCGCGTGGACTGGTAAGTCACCAAAAAAGTTTCCCAAACTCACGTGGACTGGCAAGTACCCAAGACGGTTTCCTCAACTTCGACATAGCCTCCCTCATGCGTCTCGTTGTAGGTGCGGAAGAAGGTGTGACGCAAGGGAGAGATGTTGAACAGACCGACAATGCTCTTGTAGAAGTTCACCACCCACTCCTTCTCGTCTGCGTGGTGCACGAAGTGGCCATTCTAGTACATGGACGGCAAAATGAAAGTAAGTTTGAGATCATAAAAGAATTTTGAAAAAGAGTAAGCTTTAGTATAATCAATTCCTAATTTAATTTTTCTGGAAACTTCAGGGTTGAAGATGCCTAGCGTCCAGAGGCAGACATTTTCAAAGTCGTGTGTTCGATCACCCTGTAGTATTGAAGCAAACTTTCATTGATCATTATATTTTTGGGTTTGGAGGTATAACACTTTCGTCACTAATGATTATGCGAGTGGAGACCTTAATTGCTAACTGTTGAGTTTCCATCATCTGCAGATTTTTATTGTGATTCTATTATACTCCATGTTCATCAACAGTACAAAGAATGAATGAAACAATGCAAAAATGTATTTCGTTCAAGTTGGCTCAAAATATTTTAATTTGCGAAAGGTACATAAGAAGATGTCCGAAACAAGATGGTTGTCTCATAACTCAGAACGCGAACACTTCCACTTTTTATAGCTAGAAATACGAAAACATGATAAGAACTCAGGTGCAAACGCAATTTATACATGACGACGTGCAATAAGTTCGCCATTACAGACACGATAATCGAGTGTTATAATCTGTCAAAATCCAAAAAAAACACATAAAACATCCAGGCGTGAGAGAACAGGATTTGTACCCTAACCAATTTTTTACCAGATTTTTAGAGTACCAGATTTTTTCCTCTGTGCTGCTAATTTTGAATACTGTGTATGAACTACGCGACTGCTCACTTGGTTGATGCCGAAGGCGTGCTGTCCCAGCAGAGACGCTGGCTCCTCCCAGGCCGCTTGATACTCCGGCTCGTGGCCTTCCTCAGCACCTCCAGACCCGCAGTTCTTGCAGTCGTGGCAGTCCAGGAACTCCACGTCTTCCAGCTGCTCGAGCCACAAGAAGTAAAATCGGTATGCATGAAAACTAAACCAACTCTTATCAAAGTTATACAAATTAAATTTAACATCATCACCCAGGCAAAAGCCTTTATTGAAGTAGATATTTTTTTTAATATAAAACTAGCGAAATATCAAAAATTTTAGTCAGAGCGTTGCTGATAAATAATTTGTCCTACCAACAAACTTTACTGATCGTAAAGGTAAACATCATCGAAATATCAAAAAGATGAACAACAACCCAAGCAACATCAAAGACGATTTCAAGGGAGCAAAATTTCGTATGTACAGTGACAAACATGAAATACATGGACTAATTGTGTTCCTACACAGGATACCCTGCACATATGTAGAAGCAGAGAGTTGAAAACGACCAAGAGGGAAATGCAGAGTAGAGATAGCAAAGAAGGTATAAAAACTGAATTTGCAAAATGGGTACAAAAGACTCAAGTCCCCAATGTCTATTTATAGCTAACGTTATCATTGAGCATTCCTCTTGGAGCCACCATGGCATAAGTGAGACAAACTTAACTAACTTAATCTTAAAAGGGAAAGACATATAGTCAAGTCATTTGACATGACATGGAAATGAGACCATAGTTTCTAACCAATTGAAACATTATTTAGATATTTACAGTGTATGTATAGAAGCATCGACTTTCTTTAAAGTTTAAATCTTTCCGCAGAAATAGATTGACAGGTAGACCTGAGAATGACATCAGAACTGAGGGTAAGCGAATGCCAAGTCGTTGGAAAGAATTTGCACAAACCCTTCCTCGGTTGCAATAAGATGACTCAAACATGATCACGAAAGACGACAAAACACTAAGATCTTCAGCTACAACAAGTGGTCGACATTGACACCCTAGGGAATCTGACCTGGAAAGCCACGGTGGTCTCAGAGGTGACGTAGACCCTGAGGTTGGCCTTGATGCTGGACGTGGCCCGATGGTAACGATTAATTTCAGGTATCCCAGCGCTGACTTTGGCGCGGTAGTGGTACAGGTACTGCAATGGGTACTGCAGACCCGCGCACGTACCTGGTGCACGCAGAATGTATCAGTGTCTTTGAAGTGCATCACAGCGTGAACCAGTGAACCGCTCGGTTAAAGAGAGCCGGTAGAAAATTACAGCCGACTCGTTCATGTACCTGATGCATTACAGCTCGATGGAACTAATCAAGAAACGGAATACACAATTTAAAATTTGCCGCATTTTACATATTAAAAAAATGCATCGAAAAGTGCTTCCATGGTTTTTGCTCTGAATTTTAGGTTAATTTAGTATAATAACATTAATAGCATTGAATTTATTGCACCACAGTATGAATCCTCAGTAATCCACAATGGTACAATCGGAATCGGAATTCTGCCTGATGCATAAATGAGAATATTGGCTGAGGTTCACAAATATAGAAATAAGTTATTATTTTAAGAGTATTATGAACAGAAATCAAATCGCATAAAATAGTTGGAAAAGCTCATTTTGTTACAGTTTACCTCCAACATTTCCTTCATTGTTATACTGTAGTTTCTAACTACGAGCACCTTCTATCTTCAAGGCATTAAATCCTTCATTTTATTATCCTTTTTTGCGTCTTTTGACATCACTGACCTGCTAGCAACAGCAGCAGCACCGATGCCACGAAGGGTTTCATGGCGAACTTGGTGTCGGAGATTCTACTGGCAACTGAAGTCTGGGAAGGAATTGATTTCAATTTAAATTAAAGTTTCTCGGCAATGAAAGACATACTGCGGTTTTTCCTTCTCTGGGAATAACATTATCGGGATATGTTACATTACAAACCTAATGATAAAAAGAAAACTAATTCCCTAATTCCCATCACCAAACTAATTCTCGAAGCAGTTTTACGTTTTCAATTCTCTATTATCGAGCATGCTGCTGTACCTCTTGAAGATTTGGTCAGAGTCTCCATTCACGTCTTTTGTTTATGTGCTTAAAAAGTCCAACAGAAAAGTCGAAGAACATGGCTCTAAATCGGTACTCTCACAAAACGTGGTAAGTAAAATCTATTCACAGTAGGATGGAAGGCACAATGTGATATTCTTGGTCTTTTCATGATCATAGTAAACATGAATATTGATGGAGAAAATTGTGATGGAATTCATGAAATAATTAAAATTTGTTTTAATTAAGCTAGATTGAAGCGATCAAAGAAAATATTTTAGAATGCAAAAAGAGAGAGTTTTAAAATTCTAAGATTTAAAATTACATCAATAAGATTCAACTATCATTTTATATCCTCCGAGAAAAGGCCTTCTCTCTTCTCTTGGGAGAAACTAAAGAAATTTGTTTCGAACTGAAATAACGGAACACTGATGCGGCAATTCATCACAGCACGCTCAGCAGCGGGAACTCGCAGGGTTGTCATATCAGAACCTACGTACTCTGACACAGTGCTTTTCTAAAAGAAGCGATACGCGTTTCTTTTTCGTTCCTGGTTTGTAACTGAACTTTTTCTGGATTACGAATATGATAATGCAAACGCTGATGAAGCATGATTTGTGATGTCTCAATAAATGCGAGTAGGATTCCTTTAATTACCATCAAATAATTGTAAGTAAATGGTTTGAAGAACTGGGTCTGAACTTTCACTGCACCTCTTAAATGAACATGCGCTTCATCATGGCAACCTTCTCGAGACATAATAAAAGTATCGTCTCCTGAGAGAATATGATATTTTCCTCGAAACCAATAACCAAGTTTTTCACGCTGGCTCGTGCCCTTTCATAAGATTTCCAATAATTCATTTAATAATAATTGATAATGATGTTGAGTAATATTATTATTATTATTCATTAAATATTATTGATGTTATTGAATAATATTGAATTAATTAAACAAATTTCGACCGACTCTTGATATCGAGCATGGCAACCGATCTTCAGAAGTCCTAATCAAGAACCACAAGAACCAATTGTGTAAAGAATCATTTATAAGTTTTCACACAAAAGCATTAAATTTTGATATTCATGAGATGTTTTGAAAGCTAAAATAAATTATATTTTTGATTTGATTTTGAAAACTATATTCATTACTATCCAAATTGATTGTTCATTTTCGGAAAAGGTTAAATGCGCATAATTTTTGCAGCTACTATCAGTTTGAGTTTCCGCAAGCGGTAGGGGATGAGAAGATATTTTTAAAGTAATACATTCTCAATTCGGTTTAATTGCTTGTGAACAAGTATCGGACAGAAACTTGATTCATGCTGTATTTTCTTAAGAATGTTGATACTAAATGCTTCATGAAAAAGTAATGATGTATAAGGTGTGCTTGTTAGAATATTTTAAGTAACTTACTAAAATGTATGATGAGTGGTTTTACAGCTTTTATTAAAGCAACATAAGCACTAAATGATGGTCAAGAAAGAGTTTAAAATTTATCAGGGAATTCCAGTTCCATAATTTTAATCAGCTCAGTCGGTGGATCTTCCATTTGAAATATTATGTTTGTAGAGAAGAGATGACTATGAGACGATATAAAACTACACGGAAAACATTTGCCTAAAACACGTCTCGGTTAAGCATAAACAAATTCGAACGCATGCACCTATCTATTCATGATCTCATTAACATTCTCTTGTACGAGAATTTTGAAAAATAGACATCACTTTTCTTCAAGTGCTGTTCGAATAGCATCTAACACCACCAGTATGACAGTGCAAATCCCATGCCACCAAGTCCGAGAAAGAAATCTTTGAAGGCATAACTCAGAGTAAAAGTGAAGCATGAAAGCGTAACCTAATCGCATAGAAGCAACGATGCTTGATCATTTCGAGAGTGATCAGCATTCGCTTTGCCCAGCAACAGCAATAAGAAGCCATTCATCGAAAGCTCCGCTGGGGATCACGTGGTCACCGGAGTACATGAACAGCGGCGCTTGTTTGGCGAGGAGCTCAAGCGAACCCTGTGTCCCATGTCGTCTTGGCAACTAAACCTATTAATTATTTAGCATCGCATAAATCTTAAATTGCTGTGGGTAGCGACCGAATACTTCTGCTTTCCTATACAGTAATGGACGTCACGAAAGCCCTCAAGTGAACCTTCATACGGATAAAGGAAGGGATCATCCATTCACCTTGAACTTGGAGAGCTGCCGTCAGGCTGGGTGTCCATCAGGGATCAAGTTGCAGAGATTTATGTTGTTTGAATATTGGTGTATTTGTCCTCCAGTGCCAAAATAACACGACACAACTCCCACAAAGTTTAGGCTCATGAGTTTGACATATTTGTGTGCGCTACTGAACTGATATAGCGCTACTGAACTGATGGAGCGCTACTGAACTGATGGAGCGCTACTGAACTGATGGAGCGCTACTGAACTGATGGAGCGCTACTGAACTGATGGAGCGCTACTGAACTGATGGAGCGCTACTGAACTGATGGAGTGCTACTGAACTGATGGAGCGCTACTGAACTGAGGGAGCGCTACTGAACTGATGGAGCGCTACTGAACTGATGGAGCGCTACTGAACTGAAGCTGGAAGCGCTAGTGTGTCTGAAATAAATAATACGTTTACATCTGCATGCACGTGTCTTGTGTGCGTAAATTGCTTTCAAATTCCTGAATTGCTAACGCTACTGTAAATAATGCACTATAACGAATGGAACTTTTCAAATATGTGTAAGAAAATATCAAGACTTTTTATTGCAATGCTTATACGGTTAAATTCTTGTTTTCTCTCTTCACAATGCCCGACTAAAAAGTTCATCGCTTCCTGGTTAAATAAACGTAGAATTATTTTTTTTTACAGATTTCTTTCAGGTATCGGGAGGAGTCATTTTTCTCACATGATGTGACCTTCTCAGCCTCTTGATCTAACCATTTGCCTCCTGACAAGAACTCCAGTTCCCAGATGGCTGGTGCTTCCAGTTTATTTAAATTGACAAAATTTCGAGACGATTCAACTAGTAGGGAAATGATTTGAACTAAATGACAAAATTAGGGAAATTAATAGTTTTCCTGGAATTTTGTTTCTACACATTTCATAATTTTGACTCGTGCAATTTGCTATTGACATCCGCTTAGTGTAAGCTTCATGGTCTATGCAACACATTTAATACTTTTTTATTTAACTTGAGCAAGTTTTTCAGTGAGAGCAAAAACTAAATTGATATTTTTTTCAGATATTTCGGCTACTTTTTTTGGCTTCGAACCAAACATTTTTAAAGCACAATTTTTTCAATTTAAAAAGGAAGTAAGCTTCTGCTTACAAAGAAAAAAACATGCTAGGGCAATTTTGCTGATATTTCAGGGTAATGACTGGAATTAACTTAGAAAACTTAAACTATTTGAGTGTTGGGAAGCAAAGGGTTAAACCCTTTCGGAAATACGCCGGTTCAATTGAAAAGGCTACTGCGAGCTTCTACACATTTTCCTTTTTCGTGGTAAAAAATGCAACATTCACCGAAGCAAATATTTCAAATAAAAGTTTTGTTACCGTGAAATTTACCTCGGATCATTTTTGTTGAAGTAAATTTTTTAAAAGTGAATTGAAAAACTTGGTGAAGATTAAAGGATTGCAACGCATCCATTTAGTCAAATTCATACCTTGCTAAGCTTACCTCTGAAAACGAACTAAGAGTTTAAGTGAACAGCTTAACCTAAAACTAAGTAACTAGCCCAAAAACCCCAAACGAGTAAGAATAAAACGAATCTAATGTAGTCTAAGCCAACCTAAATGAGCACCATAACAAGAGCCTACATGTATAATTAACCAACATCAACCGATTAACATTAGGCCAAAGTTATTAACCTAAACCAACATAAATAATAAAAACTAAAACACTTAACATAAATCAAAATAATCATCTTGAACAGAAATGATAAACATGAACCTAAGCAAACATAATTTACCAGCCTAAGCCAATCTAAGCTTTTCTAAGCCAACCTAATCTTGCCTAGGCCAACCTAAACTTTCCTTAGCCAACCTAAACCTACCTAAACCAACCTAACTTACCTAAACCAACTTATGTTAATATATGACAACCCGAATAAATTTAAGCAAACCTAAACGAGCTTAAAATAATCTAAAAAACAAAACAAACCTAAACAAACCTTAACGAATCTAAGCGAACGGAAGCCAACTTGAGCAAACCTAAGCAAATCTAAACAAACAAACCTTGAACAAGCTGAAATAAACGTGAAATATCGTGAAACTACTTAAATAAACCCAAACTAACTAAATCTAACCTGAGCAATCCTACACCCACTCAAACTGTCGCGATTAATCCTTTATCTATTTTAAACGTGGAAAAATGTTAAAAGTCTTCTTCCCTTCCGTAAAATACGTGTGAAAGCGCACCAATGTAAACTTAAGTAATTTTTAAAAGACACGTTATTTTGAAAGTTGAAATAACAGTCTTTGTATTTCTAACACTGTTTCAAAGAAGTACGGAGTTCTCTATTTTCAATGTTGAAGTAATTTTCTCTGCACAAAATTTCTGAATAATTCATTTTCCGAATATTTTTCTGAACATTTCATTGTTGCACAAAAACAGAATCTAAAGGTTCGCGTATTTATTACCAATAAAGAGAAATACTCATGAATTAGTTATTTTAACTTTTGAAATATAGTTTTGGCTTAGGAAATGTTACTTGAAATTAATAAGCCTCATGCATTGGTAAAAACGTTCAAATGAAAACTAACAACTTATTAACAAAAACTTGTAGCCAATATATCTCAACAAATCAGTAGTCTGCTAGAATCGCCACCTTATCAAAAACTTAAAAATGAAGAGAATTTCAAAGAGATTAATCGTATTTACTAAGAATACGCTTCGGAATCCAGCTCCATCATCAATTCAAAAACAAAAAAAACATTTTGCCTATGTCAAATACAAAAATCTTTTATTTCAGATCGAAAATGATTTTTGCTTTTGAACTTTTAAACAGTGATGAAAAGTTTCATTTTGACATGATCTCGAGAATTTTTGCAAAATGAATGAGAGAATCAGTTTAGCTTCTTAAACAAAGCCTAAATTATTTTAAAGTCTGAACACTAAGAGTTCGTACCTACCTGAGAGCGGCAGCTTAATTAAAGAGACGTGACCACCACCACTGCCGGCACCCAACAACCGCTGTACTAGCGGGTCTTCAGCTTTTGTAGTGCCCGACGCTGTATGTGGCGGCCAGTGACAGGACAGATAGAGAGCTTGGATGAATATTTTCTTTAATGTAATAAACATGCTTTTGGCGTTCCGTCTTATGGGTACAGAGGAGTATAGAGGACGACTGTGTGGGTGGACGTTCACTTAGGATATGACGTTAATAACTTTTCACTTAAATTACTATACAGTTTGACGGGGATTTTTTTAAATCTGTCCACGTTGCTACGTGTGCCACTATTGATCAACACTCCAACGCACATCAACCTGGCAGAAATTTTTTACAAAAAAAATAAGTTATCTATGCACCAGATATCGAAATTAGCATGGAACTTCCTTCTGTCTGTGAGAATCTTGATTCATCATATAACTTTAACAGAAATTTTCGAATTTGTTAACGAACGCAAAAGGATGAAAATTTTGAATTTTCAGACGACTACAGATAATTTAAAAACCCACAGCTTTTATTTGCTAACTTAAGTAGCTTTTTGCAAATTTAATCCTTCCCATAAATTTAAATTTAAACTTGCAAAACGAACAAGAAATCACAACTTCGTCAGATTGGTGAATGGTAACGCAAAAGACAGAAGTCTTATGTTAGTGTACACTGCTCATTGAGATGCTGCGAAAGGAATATGTAAGTAAATCTTTTCTTAATTAACTTCTCCAGTGAGTTTGCCCTTCCACACATGCATCAGTTATTTTCTTCCATTCATCACCGCAAGTGTTTTCCTGTAAAATATTTCCACGTTTGCCCAAGAAGGTTGAGTGAAGATTCTAAATTTTCGACAATCAAAAATGAGCTTCCTCAAATTTTACAGCTGTCTTTACGTTATACAGAAGACACCGACTAAGACTTGAAACAAAAACATCATTAACACTTCTCGCGTTATATAAAATTGATATCAAACGTATTTAAATGATGCATAAACTGGTGTGATATCGATGTACGATATCGTCATTCAGCATCGCAGCACGGCGGTTTGGTGGCAATGTATTACGACATAGTATTTTGGAATGATTACGTATTGTGATATCGCGACATATCATGAAAAGGTAGTGTGGTGTGTCATCGGTGTTCTGTGATATGCTATAGTATCGCGGAGAGGTGTCCGAGTGTGGTAGAGTAGTTCGGTATTGTCACATGGTGTCTTGCGTCATAGGTAGGACTATTGAATGTCAAAACGGCTGCATGTATGTTCATGGTGATATGCACTCTCAAAATATGGCACTGCTCACCTTCCTAACATTCATTAGTTAATCGAACTGAACATGAGTTAAAAGGACGCTGTCAGCACACCAGAATGTTAAAAGTGCATTTTTGTACGCGATGAACTGTTTCATCGGAATTGAGTTATTCCTCATCAGCATAGAAGATTGACGAATTTGGGGTCTTTCAAACGCTGTGAAAACTCAACCTTAATTTCAACAGAAATAATGGAATAATTCTTTCAAACTTCACCTTTCATCATTTAATATTTCACTACTAGGATTGTGACAACAGGCATGCATATTTTTGCTGCATATACGCGATAATTTTGGCCGCATATGCAATGAATACATGTATTTGTAAGAAATGCATACGCGCTTAGACAAATGCAAATGCATGTAGGGAAATGAATAACAAGTATGTATCGTAGTAAATATCTATAATGCATTTTAGTACAAGCATATTTGAATTTCTATAGAAATTTTGACACGTTAAAAATGTTTTCGCTTTCTAACTTAAATTGAATAGAACTAAATGGAAGTTTTTTCATTAATTCAAAACAGAAACTTTTCAACAACTAATATAGAACAATGTATAGAATGTAGAACAAATATAAAACAAGAAACATAATATATAACAAATATAGGAACAACAAATTTAGAATAAGACTCGTAATCTAAAAATTGTCTTAATTTTATTCGCTGCATTTGACAATCGCATTATATTTTAAATTTTCAAAGTTAAAATCTCCTGCCATCTGCCAAGATACACTTGTACTGTGAGAAAACCCTCCCTACTTTGCATGACACAAGAGGAGCAAATTGGAGACAATTCGACTCATAAGGCGAGAACTGCTGTAACATTTCATTAGCGCTTTTGTAGAGCTTCCACATGAAATAAAGCTCCCATTTTACAAAATGTTATATCTTAATTCTTAGACAAAATCACCGACAACTTTTCATGACATTTCTTGTCGTAATGGTTCTTTAAAGTGTCTTTCATTAATTTGATTTTGGATATTACGTTCGAATTAGATAACCTCTAGTTTCCAGTTGTTCTATAATATTTGAGAGTCGCAGAAATTAGGAACTGATAAAACTGTGGTTCACTTTTAATTCAACGTCTTTCAAATATTTTTACATTCATTTATGCTTCTACTAACGTCGCTGTCAAAAGACGTAATTGCTAAAGCTACTTCATCGTAGCATTTGTTGTAATAATTGACAGCATTCAGCCATGTACCCCTCCTGGTCAGTACTGGAGGCGGTGTAAGTGGAATTTGAGAGTACATATCTTTAAGATGTTTAAATCTGTGAGGGGCTTTAACAAAGATGCTTTTACCTGTTGCTATCAGTCCAAAATCGGTCCAATAAGAGTGAAATATTTCATTTGCACATGATCAAGTACATGTGCATTTAGTTTATGCCCAAATTTTTTAAAATGTATATTATCAACTGCACATGTGTTTGATTATATGTATATGCATTTTATTATATGCACAAGCATTTTAATGTATGCACATGCATTTTATTATATGCATTGGCATTTTATTATTTGCATATGCATTTCATTATATGCATATGCAAATCGCTGAATGCATATTACTTTCAAATGCATGTACATTATATGCAATGACACAACCCTATTCATTACCAACTTCAAACGAGATAAACCGATTCTTTTTGGAGCGAGTAATTACACCGTCACTACTTATCGTGATCGACAGAATTACATGAACAAGTCTCGTATTTAGGTCATAAAAAGATTGAGTTTCACAAGAGCATAAATAATTGATTCGTCAATGCCAAACAGAGTGCGTTACGCAGTGAAAGATTCCAAGAAGCGTCGGGCCAAAAAGTCCGCTTCAATTTTATGTGTAACTTTCTTGGAAGTATCTCGTAAAGCACGCAATATTTGCGACAACCAATTGCAAACTCTTGTAATGCCGTGTGTTGGTATATTAGGAAATATCATTTGAATTTGAATTTTATGTATTTCAAAAATTTGAGATTATTTTAGTTTAGGTTTCCCTGCTCAATCAATAAGAAGTATAGAATTTATTTTAAGGCTTCATAGCACTTGAAAAGATGTTTTCACAGAAATAAGTAAAAAGACTTTATTTAAAGACTTTAAAAGATTTAGTAAAGACTTAAAAATCTACGTTCAAGGGATGTTCCCTCGCAGGATACCTTGCGCATAGAAACAGCAAGTTGGGAGGGAAAAGAAAGAAAAAACAAAAAGAGATAGCGAAGAAGGCATCACTTTGAAAGAAGCAAAGTGGATACGAAAGACAGAAGTCCCGAAGGAGGCTTAGGTATAGCTTAGGTAACTTGAACAACCAAGATAAAGAGCTTGCCAATACTGAGCAGGCAGGCCCACCTATGAGCTGCAACAACACTCGAGAGAAGATAGTTTCTCGGAGCTGAAATATGAGAAGTTCTGACGTGAACATCGAGCCTCGAGACTGAAGGCATGACTTTATTCTACCGCACGTCTTCAGTTTTGTCATTTTGTCTAATGTGGTCATGAAAGTCGAGCATATGCTCTTCCTTGGGGAGCAATTTTGTTGTTAATATTAGTCACCAACAAATTTATTTATTTAGATAAGAAAATTTTCAACTTCAGAGAACTTAGGTTGCTTGCACGTTATTATGTGAGCGAATAAATGTTCAAATGACAAATAAAAACAAAATTCTGAGATAATATGAGAATATAAATCTGAGTTGTCCGAGTCCATTCCAGTAACCACACAGTCTGCTGCGTGAACAAGTGCACTCGCTTTCTTAGGCCACCGTCACACGGAGACCAAATGGTAACGTTTCATCACAGTCATCTACAGTCAGCGGTACAAATTGGTCTGTCTAGCGCCACGAGACCGTCAGATTTCAGCCTTAGTTTAGGACAAACTTAGTCATACCATGATTAACTAAGGCTGAAATCTGACGGTTTCGTGGCGCTGGACAGACCGATTTGTACTGCTGACTGTAGACAATTATTATGAAACGCTACCATTTGGTCTCCGTGTAACGGCGGCTTTACTCTTTCTTCCATTTGCCATACTCTGTTCTGGTAGATCGCCTAGGGTGCAACCATACGGTAAGATTCGCTTCCTGCCCTGGTACTTTCACAAGTCAAGAGTTTGATTCATCATTTAAGATCACTGAAAAATGAATTTTTAAAACACATATATAAATGGTTAGAAATGATTAAGCCAATTCTCATTTTCAATTGGTATCACTGCTGAGTGGTTCCTTCACACATGGCTGCGAGCGCTATTTGTTTACACAAGTTTATCAAAACTTCTTGTATGGTCATCAAAGAAGCGTTTTCACCTAATTTTATGATTAAACATTTTACACTAAAACTAAATGTTTGTGATTAAATGTGGATAATTGAAAAATTAAAACATGATTAAACCTACTCGTAGTTGTTCACCTACAAACAGACACAGAGAGCCAATACACCGCTAAAACTTTTATACGAACATTTATTGAAGTTCACAAAGTAAAGAAAAGTCTTTCCTGTGAACTGTAGGAAAGAAAATGCCATAGCCGCTCGTTTGAGCTTGCAAATGAGTGACATACTAAAACTTTTACTGTGCTGATGCAAGTCACTATTAATGTAAAGCTAATAGTTTTGCTTGCTGCTCATCACAGCGAAAATAGGAAGTACATTCCCTCTTATTAAAATCTATTTCCTCAATGAAAAGAAAGGAAAGTAACATCAACCTAAAAGCCTTTTTTATTGACTTAAGAAATAGCATGCGAGATATATATGTAGATGTCCAAAAATTAAAACGAAGAAATTATCAACAAATTTAAGATGGCTGTAAGGCCAAAAAAAAATAATGCTATGATAGGCAATGTGCACAACGCTATTGACGGCAAAGTGAAGAGAGTATGTCAAAAGTTGAGTACAGTTTCGTCAGAGCAGCCTTTGGATATCATCTGAGGGCTCCCTGTGCACTCTTGCATGTTGCTACTTTTGCAGTCTTTTATGAAAAGTTTTATCACGATCGCGCCAGTTTTCAGCGAGCTAAGACCGCATTAGCGTACGTAGTCCGCATCAGCCTGTGCGAAAAACTGTGATCAGATTTTTTGTACTTCGACAATATGGAAAGTGCTGATATTAATACGAGATTTGAATCCCAATAAGAAGCGGGGATTTATTTCTTAGTACCATTCTTTGTGAATTGAGAAGTTCAAAAGCTGCCGGACAAGCGCAAAACAAAAAGAGAGAGCAGGACATTCGTCAATCTCGGCCCCTCGTGAACACATTCAACTGACTCGACAAATTGCTATGACGGGTAGACGATTTGCGTCGTTTTCAAACATGAATGAAGATTTTGCCCATAACAACATCTAGGACGAGCTCAGCGTCCGTAAGTCAGAGCACGATTTGCTTCATACACACACAAGGATGGAGTAAAAATGGCGGTATGCTCGCTCGAAAACTTTTTCTTACAAGCTTGTGATTATTCACGAAATTTTGTCCTGAAAGCTTGTGATTATTCACGAAATTTGGTCCTGTAAGCTTGTGATTATTCACGAAATTTTGTCCTGAAAGCTTGTGATTATTCACGAAACTTTGTCCTGTAAGCTTGTGATTATTCACGAAATTTTGTCCTGAAAGCTTGTGATTATTCACGAAATTTTGTCCTGAAAGCTTGTGATTATTCACGAAATTTTGTCCTGAAAGCTTGCACACTTTGGCTTGTTATTTGGTGGACAACGATTAGTGGAGGGGACTTGATGTAAAAATACTGCTTATTATGTACACTTAACTCTATTTAGTTTACTTACTGGACAAAAATGTGAGTAATTTGTGATTTACTCCTACATTCACGTTAACGCTTTTTTAATTGTCAAAAGATGCCAAAGAGGTGAAAAAGTTTATACTAAGAGCATTTTTTGACGTTAAAATATGTCTCGCTTGGTGGCAGCTCACATTTGTTGAGTGAAAGTGAATTTGAAAATTATATATAGGTTTACACTTTTAGCTTCATATAAATCGCCGTAGCCGAGTGTTTAAGAACGCACCCTTCCGTGAAGGTGTCGAGGTTTCGAATTCCGGCGCTGCGCGGCGATTTTCCCCATTAGGTAAAGGGAAAACTCAAGTACAATACCCGACTCTATCCAGGTGTCTGAAATGGGTACCGGCTTGACCGGGGGTAACCGTCATGGCGTCCTGGTGTTAATCATAAGGCATTTAAAAAACCATTGTACAAGGTGAGGTGCATCAGGCTTGATTAATTGGAATAAAGTATCATATAAATGATGACCCGTATTGATAGTGAGATTATTTAAAAACCATACACACACAATTAACAAACATTCTTCCATTTGATAAGATTGCACATGCGTCAAACAGATAAGCGAACCTTATAAATTTTTGTGAAAGTAAATTAATCTAAAGGATGTTTCCTATATGTTGCAGCTTTGAGAGTGTTGTAGCTTTTTTATGCGTACTGCGGAGCAACTTTCCGGTCCTTTCGCCTACAGCGAACATTGACCGTTGGCTACTCCAGGATGTACTGCGCGTAGTAGTCGTGACCGAGAGACTCTTCTCTGATGCAGGAGTTGGGGTCGACGTGCTTCTCGGTGATGCATTGGAAGCCTGACGTGGGTTTCCAGGAGGAGAGGAAGTGGGCGGGGTCAGTGAGGAGGCAACCCTCTGGAGTCTTCATGTCGTTCAGCGGCTCCAGGTTCAGGTCGCCGCACAGGCCGCACAGGGAACCGCGGAACCGGTCCGCAGCCTGCCGTGATGAAAATGTTATTCAATTGAAGGGTATGCGGTCAAATTTCTAAATTAAGTAGTCAAATTACAAAATCGAAATACTGTGCCGTTTTAGGTATTTATGCCTCCGAATAAGTTGCACTCTTAACAGAGCTGCTCATACTCAATTCAAAGGGTCATCCGTAAAACTCCGTCCTCTACATAGAAAATGCTCATAATTAAGAAAGCATGTTTCAAGGGTTGGTTCTGTTGCATTTGACACTTTCATCTTACCTTGATGTACACAGAGGAATCCATGGCGATTACTTCAACCAAATCCAGGATTTCCACCTTATAGAAGCCGCTGCGCTTGTACAAATGGCCGTAGACTTTGCCACTTGAAGAGTTGAGTTCCCTGAAGTAGTTCTCCTCGCCGTCCCACGTCTGGTTGTCCACCTGAAGAAATGAATGCAATTCGTTACGAGGAAATGACACTCGAGTAAAGAATATAATTCGAGGATGTGAACTTCGCGAATCAGGAAAATCAAAATGTCTAAAATTTATTTTTTTGTTTTGATACTTGAGCGAGTTTGGAACACAAAAAAATACTTAATGCTTCAACAAAAAATGTGCTGATTTGTTCAGTCGTCTGTGGTTCAGTCGTCTGTGGTATAAATTTGTTCAGTCGTCTGTGGTTCAGTCGTCTGTGGTTCAGTCATCTGTGGTATCACAGCACTTTCAAAGTTCTACAGAAATAATGAAAAAATTCTAGTTAAGACTTATAGGAAGTTTATGAGGGAATTCTCAGTTTCACTTTATACTAAGAAAGTCGTAACTGAAGTTAATTAACCGAATTTTGTATGGAAAGCCACAATTACACTTTTGGGTATCGTTACGTCTAAATGCTCTCTAAACTCTGAATAAGTTCAGTGAGTTCAAACGCACTGTAGTGAGTTCAGTTTAGGGTCCTAAAGACTAACTTTTTACGAAGGGTTTTCGGGAACTCTTAGGTCACGTTGTTTTGGATTTAGCAACAGTATAATGAGTGTCATGTTCCAGTTGCCTGTATTGCTCCGGTGTATTATAGTTAATGTTCAAGGCTCGAAACGTGATAGTCCTGCACCTCAGCCCACGTTCTGATCAACTAAGCAGTAGCGTTTGAAGAAAGCTCAAAAGAAATCATATTAGTTCTTTCGCCTGAAAATGTCCTTCAAAAATTTAAGTGCTTCATCGCGAGGTTTAAGCAAACCATGAGAAAAATTATTTAATCGACTATTTGTAAATGATAATTTGGCTTACAGGGTATCGATGATAATTAAATACTTCGCTGGACACCAAATACATTTCTTTTCAGCATCAACTGGTGCGGTGAAAATTCGAAGAGTACGAAACCAATATTCATTAAATTTCAGGCAACCGCTGTGAATATCTGTCTACGTTTCGTTAACTACAATTTTCGTCGGTCCTCCTGACTCACCTGAATAATGTCCCCTTTAACTCACCTGAATACAGCCCACTCTAGCCCACCTGAATACAACCCTTGCTTAATTTATTGTGCCATTCTTCCCATTTCAAAAAGGCTCGAAACCAACATCTTCTTTCCTCCAAAGAATTAAGGACACGTGCAAATCTCCCAGCTCCATATCACATGAAGCCCTGTTGGGTTTTGTAGTAGGGGCGGTGGTAGGTGGCCTCACTAACCAACCTGAATGCCATCCCCGCCAACTGAGATGGAAAAATTGTCGGATGCTCTCGTGATGGTGGCAGTGACTCCACTCTCTCCGGAGTTGCGGACGGCGACACCGAAGGCATCTTCAGTGCGGCCGGCTTCGCACAGCGTGGTGGCGAGTACAGAGCAGTTCTTGTCCACAGCGACGTTCAGAGGAAAACCGTCGTACGTCTTGATCTACAATATGGGGGAAAAGCATCAGATGAAAAATATTTAATTTGATTGTATCGTAATAACATTTTCAAATAATACCCAACTTTAGATTGAGAAACAGTAACATTTTAATCGCTCACAGTTGATTTTGTTCCTCTTCTCACAAAAAGAGAAAAAAATTATATAATACTATTCGAATCGATGAAGCGCAAGATGGCAAGATACGCAAAATGTTTGTAAGCTCTCAGCATTACAGTCTCCTTACAGCAATAACGCACACTCACCGAGTCAGGCCTGATGATGCAGTAATCTGTGGGCTGGTAGTCGAACGACTGGAAGCTCATCTTTGGCCAGTCATCTACGAGTTCAGGAAAGACGCCAGCTTCTTCCGTCCCACGATCGTCTTCCATCATGCGCCACGTGCCGTCATGGTTTCTGCACAGAATTTCAGCAGAAGAATCTAGTAATACCAATCTAGTGATCTAGGAAAGAATCTAGTACGTTTCCAAGTACATGAATGCTCGAAGATACACTGAAAATTTCCTCACTGCAGATTCCAAGTACAACGTGAGGAGGAAACGAATTAAAATGTAACAAGCTGAAGTAAAACCATTGTAATTAAAGAATATTGTACTGTTGCTGTTAATTTTGATCAAAAGTATTGCCAATAATAATTCGAAAATTAAAAGTTAATTTCATTTTCAAACCATGAAATGGCTGCATGTTTTTCGCCTGTTCAACCTAAAGCGGCAGATGAGCGAACAAACCTGAGCGCTGTTAAGTTTTGGCTTGTGTAGCCAGTCTCTGGGTCAGGGGCGAGATGAGTCTCTGATTTCCAGACTTTCTTGACAAGTTTGCCCCACAGAGCAGCCACGTCCGTCCCAAAGAACGTAGCGAGTTTTTCCCAGCTCTTCTTCTGTTGAATTATGCACGAAACTAGGAATTTTCTTAGAATGTAACAAGCAAGCAATGGACGATGAAAATTAAAGACAGGCTAAAATGTTATTCCAAAATCGCTCGTAAAATTTATTCAAGTGTAAGTTCATTAGTTAACAAAGGACTTATTGAATAATCGTTTTAGGTAATTCGCTTAATATAAGATCGCTTAAAATCAATGTAATGGAAAATCACTACTTTTCATTTTACATGGGTTAAAGCTGCATAATTTCTCGGAACATTTGAGGCTGACATTACAAAACGTGATTCCAGGAACACGCATCGCTTCTTATATATAGTGTAAAACCAGTCTAAAACAACAAATGTTTCGGAACAGTATTAACCAAACTTCCCGAAGACACGTGATACTACACCATGCTCTCAAGCTTACGTCAGCGATTTGCGAGACGATCTGCAGCGAGTCGTACAGGGCACCCTCATGAGCAGCTCGTAAACGGTCCGACTGCCACTCAGCGACCTCCTGCTCAGCCTCCTCCGTGTCTCTCTTGAGCTTCTCCAGGCCTTCGCTCGACAAGGAGTATGTGTGCTGGGGCCGAGCAGAAGGGATTATTCCAAGTAATTGGGATTAACCCTACCTTGCATCTTCAGATATGATAATACAGCCAAAAGGAAACATTGAAACGGAAACTACTGCATAACCTTTCTCATGTTGGGCTACTTTCTAACTTGGAAGATTTCGTACACTGATTATTTTAACAGTCATGTTAAGGAAAATATTCATTAAGAGTCATCTGTGCAGTCAGGAACGTACAATTAAAAACGAAAAACCAAGGGATCCGCAAATAAAATGATATCTTTGACGGTCAAGGATTCTCCAGTAAATTTTTCAATGCAATATTTAAATATGAGGCGCAGCTTCATTGAACTTGAAACATATACCATATAAGCATAATTCTTTTACTCAACTCTAGCTTAGAATCGTTCATGCACGTTTCACTCTCATTCTCTTATACCATTGACGAATTTAAATTTGACCTAAACAGCAGCACCACAATGTTTGTCGAAATAAATCGATAGACAAATTACATACTCACGTTCTGAGACATGATCATCGTGTCGCAAGCACTACCTGTCCACACTTCGACATGAATTGCTTTGGTCAGGTTCTGTTCAAAGATCTTTCCCATGACGCTGAGCTCGTTCACTTTAGGAGCCGTGGAGTTCATTGCCATGCACATCTGAAAAATAACGCCACTGAATGATTTAAGCTCACGAGCAATTTACAAAAAGTAAATCAAAACTTCTGTTCTATTCTCATGAATGCTCAGCAATGAGTCTATCGTTGGTATGTGAACATAACATCCCACCTTGAGATCATCCATTCCAAAAACGAAGACGGTCTTGCCTAATTTCTGGTCAGGAAGGCCGTAACAGGTGGTGGTCGCGAAGACTCCTTCGAAACTCGTGACGAGTTCGGAATACTCCCACATTTCTCCTCTGACGCTATAGCCTTCAACACGTTCAGCTGAGGGCAAAAAGTAGTATACAACGTAAAATCATTGTGTTTTTGGGCTGGTACAAGCGTATAGTTAGAGTGACAGTAGAGAGAATTACTCAGACTTGTTTTGTGCTTCCTATCCACACTTATCTATGTTTACCTAAAATAACAGGAACTCAGCACGGACATGAATATGTCTGAGACACGTGTTTGTTTTTAAAAGTACTGAAAAAAATGTTATATCGGATGCAGTCTTAAAAATTAAATGAATTTCTCGAACAGTAGATAAAATTACTAGCAGGAATATTGTGTGTTCTCTAGCCTAGAGTGTGAGTAAGGGTAACCTGCTGCTGTCACGAGACAAGGGTGTTTACTCGAAGGCTGTGAGGCACAGCGGACTCTCACGAGGCAAGAAAACGGTTTTCATTGTGAGTCGAGTGTAAAATTGTGTGATTAAAATGTTTTAGTTTTACCATGAATTGAGTAACTCTCATTCTAAGGAAGCTAAATTGTTCCACTATGGAAGAAATCGTGAATGTGATTCGCTTTTCGTTAAGTTTTCGAGATAGGTGAAGGTGTTCTGTTCTGATGCATTAATTATTTATGTACTGGATATATTGTTAGAGAAGTTTCATGACTTTGGAATTTAGTTTTGACACTTTTGAAACGGAAAGCCCCGACGACAGCATGGAGCTTATCTCTTTGTCAAGCTCTCCGTGTTTAAGGTGGCCATGATACATCACAATTCCTGCAGTTCATTCATAAACTGAAATGAAAAATTAAAGGGCCGTTGGAATTTGCTAAAATGCCAGATTTTTATTCTCAAGACTACGATTGTCAGGGTAGCTGTGCGTCGCGGTAGAGGAATCAAGGTAGTCATTTATATGGAGGAAAGTAAACCTCCTCTTGTTCTGGCTAGCCAATAGAATGGCTTCATTTCAAACAAATTGGATGGCATCACCATTGCGACATGGCGTAAGGCAAATAGCGGTGCCAGATTTGAAGCTAGTAGTGTTTGCTTGCAGAAGCAATATGAGCGCTGCTAGTGGTTCGTTGTCATGACGTAAGCATTGCCAGACGGTCGTCGAAAAGCGACTGGGTTGACCATACCTTGTTTCTTCTACCGTACTGAGCGTTGTGTGCCACTCACTCCAGCCGGCGTTATCTTGCAGCTTACTCAGGAACGGAGCGAGCTGAAGCGAAGAGACGTCGCCGAACTGTGAGAACGCATCATCCGGAAAGGAATATTGGAATGTTAGGACGTGCCGTTCAAAAAAAAAAATTAACAAATTGAATAGTTTTAGCACTTATACTGATGAGATTTTCCGCTGCAAGATTGATATTGTAGGGAAAAATTACCTTTTCTGAATCATTTACAATTAAATGACCATAGCCATTTAAGAGTACCCAAAACATAAATTAAGGTAAAAATTATATACTAGATGGCAGGAGCGTTAGTGATATCTCCTTGTACTTCGAAAAATAGCAATACCTTTGCAGTAAACATACTGCGTAAACTAGAAACATTAGAAATGAAAAAGTAGAACTTTTTCGAAAATTGGCGTGAAATGTCAGTTATTATTTTTTAACAGAAATGTAGCTTGTAGAAAATATTTACGAACACAACATGAATAGGGAAGTTGAGCCGAATATGCAAATCAATTTCATTTCTGAAAGAAGTGAGTGCTAAATGCGACTCATATCACCGTGAAAGTAAAGCAACAGCACTACATAGTCAGGCCGGAAAGGATTGAGGAAAATTTGATGGACTCCAAAAAATTCATATCTCAATCAGTCGTGACCTGGCTGAGAGTAGTGGTAATCAATATCAAATCATTCGAATACACTTGTGCAAGACAGTTCGTGAAGAAGTGAACCATAAACTTCTAGCCAATATCAACGGACCTTAGAAGTCTCCCCATCAGGAGCATCACAGAGGTCGGACTCCTCGAAGGTGTCCTGCCCGTACTTCGAGACGTAGCGGCCCGCGTTGCTCTTGCGCTCGCGGTGTTCTGGGGGGAAATTTTACGAATCTACTTCAAGAACTCAAACGATTGGAATTTAAAATCAAAGGTCATCAATGATCAGTAAGTTCATTACAGCGGCCTGCGTTCCTTTTGCGCTCGCGGTGGTCTGAGGTGAGGTTTTAAACCAGTGGTTCTCAACCTGGGTTAGATCGAACCCCAGTGGTTCGGTGAGTCGAACCCTTGGGTTCGGTATGGCCCAGTTTTTCCACTAATACAGTATATAGTCATAGAGATATGTTTTGAATTTCAAGAAAAAAGACATACTCGTATTTTAGTTTTCCAACTACGAGGGGTTCGATGAATGCATGTAGGGAACTATAGTGGGGTTCAGTACCTCCATCAAGGTGAAGAACTTCTGTTTTAAATTCAAGCAAGTTTATAAACGCTTACCAGAAAAATCCAGAGGCTAACTCATGATGCTAAGGAACATGTTACCCGAAGGAGCCTCTGAGTTCAACTAGGACTCACAACAAACGAACAGTTCAACTCATTTCTTATTCACACTGTATGGGACAGTGATCTTCACCGACGATGAGAATAATCATTATCATCAATGCTATATTAATAATTTTAAAATTCCTGAGCTTCAACAAAGTTGATCTCAAGAAACAAAGACAAATGATCAGTAAAAAGATTGTAGAAAACGAAGAATTTGTGCAAAATCTATCAGTAAATTTGGCGCAGTCACAGTTTGTTTCGGTTTTAAATTTGGTACATTTGACATGCGTTAAAAAAATGGAATGAAACCTTTGATAACCCATTCATCATTTAGAGTAGAAATAAAGTGATTTTTATTACCCTCCCATTACAACTGAGAAGACGAATATTTTGTGTTCGCTGAGTCCGCACTAAATGTTTGATTTTCTCTTCTAGGACTTGGATATTAGTGCCGAAAAATAACGATTTTATGTTCATTCAAAACATCTCCTTGCTATCTCATCATTGCTCAGCAAGCTATTCAAATAGCACGAAGACGGAATAATGGATTAAAGTGTTGAAGATAAAAGCTCGTAATATTTCACTCAATCATTGAAGCAACGAGAAATATTATCTCGTAAGAAGCTACGCTTTGAGAGAACGACAAAAAATAACGTTTATTTTATAAGCGAGCATAAAAGAATTTACAAAGCTTAGTAACGCCATTTTCATCTGATAATCCTATACTGAAAGAATGATTATAAACATAAATCGTAAAATGTTGCTTGCGAGCATCTTTTTAATCCTGTGCAGTTACTAGTCACTCGCCGATTTAACCAAGTTCAAGCTCCTCGCTCAAGTGCCTCAAATCGAATTGTACTCTGGGAGAACCAACAGCACCACACCTATATTTAGGCCTGTTATTCCCCATGTAGCCCGCACCACGACTTGGGCGAAAGCTACTCCTGTGAATAACGCCACCAAGTCGGTAACCCGAGCAATCCAATAGCGGGCTTTCGAGCTTCTATGTTAAATTACGATAGCTGTTTGCAGCATGCTTCTCTCATCACCCTAAGCTCAAAAATGTATATGTTCAATCATTCATCGAAAACCAATAGTCGCACCTTTCTCGGCGCTGAGGACGAAGGTTAAATTGCTGGTCACGCCTTGTCCACCAACGAGTTGGAAATGCTTCAAGTTTGGAGCCACGATGAACTTCTTCAGCTGGTCGATATCGCTGGTCCACAAAATTCAAAGCGAAAGGTGAAATTGAAGTTAACGTTTCAATATTTAAAACGTGCTAGAACATTACTCAGTTTAGAATGCTAATATTCTGCTGCATATCAGACAATTTTATTTCATTCCATATTGTGGTTCAGTTCAGAATTCGCAAAGCATTTTAAGGATTTACATTTTAATTTTTCTTACAAAGTTTAAATCCCTGCCAACAAACAAAAGCAAAAGCAGAAAATGAAAGTGGTCAATGCGATAGGGTTGTACAAAGCTACATAATAAAGCTACCAAAAAGCCCCAAAGGTAACGCTCATCACCGGATCCAACGAAACAGTCCCACAATAATGACCATAACCAATACAGTACAGGAATAGCCATGTAAGTGTGCTGCCAAGTCGTCCATATCATTCTTAAGAAGTTACCAGTGATGGTAAACGAATAGCAATTCAGTGCGAGTAAAACGATTTCAGTCTAGTTGTGAGCGGTGATAAAGAGGTCAACACGTTAACCGCCACGGGTCAAACTTAAGTTAAATATTCAACTCAAATTTTGACTCCATGGTAGGCAGTAATTTTGGAAAAACCAAACATTCAATGGATCGTGTTTCATTTAGCTTTGATTAGGCATTTATGAAAATTGAGTTTGTGTCAACTGGTAGGGCAGCAGCATCATGAAAATTTCCTCCATGTACCGCAGTAGGTTCACAGGTCAGTTAACGTGTTAAAAAAATGTTTCAGCGTAGATAGATTTCGCTGACATGTCGGGGCCATTATATAGACATACAATCTCCAACCCCTCAAGGAAAGCAATCGCTCCCAACTTCTCAATGCTTACCCTTCCATCAGGGCATTGAAGTCAATGTCGGGTGGTGAGTCTCCGAAGTAACTCACGAAGAGAGTTGATGATGTATTCAACCATGATTTCTTGCGTCAAAATGATAAAAGTAAGTTCAAAAGCATGTATAAAGGCTTAGTGAATAATTATAATTCATGATTTAATTCATTCGTTATAATTTGTGACCACCAAAAACTATAACACTAATGTGATCTTTAAACCTCTTTCCTTGATAGCTAACAGGGGAATGTCATTTAACAAACGCAGTTAGTGCATGTGAACTTGATTCAACGAATGTACAGGATCGGGGAAAGTTCTTGGACTCATCTTTAATTTGAAATAAAAGCTACTGAGATTTATCTTTACCAAAACGATTACACTCAACTAATTTCTAATGTCTTGCTTGCACGTTTCTGGTAGAATTTGTAGACGATAGCTTCATTGATATTTTGAAAATGCGTAAACGCCAAGCCGTTATTGACCTTCATTGCGTAGGAGTATCAAAGTCAAAACTCATCAGGCAACTAAAGATCGCTAAATCTACTGTTGATATTACACCATCCTAGTGTAGATATGTTGTCAATTAACTTAGTCCAGGAACTTTTTCCCTAACCTATGCACCTCAAATTAATTTTTCAGGGCTCAGTTAACCTCACAAAAGATGAGTGCATCTCACTTAACGTAGGTACACCTTACTTGCAACGAATGTAAGGCATATATATACTGTGCTTGCAACGTTCGTCATTAAATTCTATGCACATGACCTGACTATGAATGACTATGAATTAACGGCTGAATTTTTGCGCTGCCACCCTGCCATGAGGGAGAGATTACAAACAAGACCTGACAATTATTTACACACATGAGATTGTTCGCTAGATTAAGCGGTCAGTAGGCTCACTCACTTACACTCGCAAAACTCTGACATAATAGTTTTTATGGTAAAACTAAAAATTTAAAATGCGTGTAACATAAAAATTTTCATGTTTGGATACGAAGTCATGTACGGCAAAAGTGCAAATGGTGCATGGCGAAAGCGTTCATCCACTTGAATTAAATTTTTTAGATAATAATATTTATCTTTTCAAAATACTTCAGTGCTCAAACAAATCCAATAACATTCCCAACGTTTTTAGAATAAGAGTCATAGTTTGATGAAGAACTACCAAAACAGTTACAAATAAACCACAGTTAAAGAAATTCGCCAGAAGCAAATCACATCTTAGGCAAAAGAGATTCTTTACCAAAGTTGGTCGATACTAAAGTTGGGGGCAGAATCCTCAGTTGACAACTAGACAGGATCAACATCCAAAATTATTAGACCTCGTAAAACCACACTGTTAAGGGAACAGCCTCACGTTTTCACGAAAAAATCTCTTTTTTGTTCGAATACGTGCGCAAGGTATTGTCGTGCTTCATTTTAAATTTTGTGCTTTTAGACAAAATGGTTCGGGAGATATCGATCATCAAAGTTACGGAGTGACAGGTCGCGCTGCGGTGGGGAGCTACCTTATTGACTAGGAAGCATGCCAGTGTTTTTTTCGCTTTGAAAAAGCATTGATTAAAGCGAAGTTATTCTAGTCAAAACTATTTAGCAATTAGCCAATCAGAGCTCGTGACTCAAGAAGACACGTTTGTTATGCGCCAGCTGTCGTGTGTGGATGTTGCGTCACCGGGCGCTCCTGTGAAATCTTGTTCATTTTTCTTGGAATTATATTGCTCGTATTTATCGACGTAGCGATTTGGTTTAGGGCTCATTTTATTTGTAATTAAATGTACTACAATCTCTATTTATTACACTTTCAATTTAAGTTTTAATTTTTCAAAATTTTCTATATCAGATATTTTTTTTCATATTTTTAGAAAATTCCTAAAATGTCCCTATCAACAAATTTTGACTCAATAGAAATTGTAGAATACTGTTTTCTGAGTACGGTGACATTAAAAACAATTTTTTAAATCGCTTGGTTTTGCATTTATTTTGCCTTGAAAAGGGCCCTTAAAGCTTTTTTCTGAATAACTTGTTTTCTATGCAAAATTTCGAAAAATGTGGGCGTGCAAAAATATTTCAAAATCAAAATTTACGTATGTGGTGCAATTTTCAGATAAATCTGTCAAATAGGGAAAGAGTTCGTTCGAAAGTGAGTAAGTCCCTTTAACGAGAGAGTAGGCAGCATGTCGTTCAATGTTTGCAATAGAACTCTAAGACAAAGGCAATGCATTTTAGAAAGCTGTCTATCCGTAACAAAAAACTAAACTTAAATTGTTAGAGGATGTGATATAGCTTATGTTTGTAGGGCTGATAAGACAACCTATGGGCCCCCAAAAAAAATATCATTTGCAAAGCGGAGGTCATAACATAATAATTTGGGGTTGCTTCAGCTCAGTGGTGTCATGGTGTACTCCACATCACTGCTGGAAATGTGAATGGTACCATGTATCATCACCTTTGCGAGAAGAATCTTATCTCGAGTGCAAGGCGTTTTTCAAAAATATCCTGAAGCATTCAAATAGAACCATTCTGCTGTGGTCAGGCTAATCGCCTGGCCTCAAGCCTTTTGAAAATCTTTAGAGTACATCGAATAATTAGATAAAGTAAACAAGCTTGTTGAATCTGGCAAAATTGAAAAAACTATGCCTTGAAGAATTGACGCATACAACATCACACACTTTGCAAGCATCTAATTTCATCCCATGGAAACAGTCTCAAAGCAGTAATCATGAGCACAAGCTATGCGACTAAATAGTAAATAAAAAATTGTTTGGTTGAGCTTTCGTCACGCACCTCACAAATTGTAGTACTAACAAATTCGCAAGCTCGAAAAAATCTAATCTTTAATATGCGATTTAGTTAAGCCAAGTAATATAATCTGGCAAAGTTTCGCGTACGCTTGGCTACCAACAGAGTCATAAACAAAAAATTACACCTGTGCAAATACTTTAGTGCCCTTAATGTAAATACTACTGAAGGAAAATACTGGAAATTATTCACTTGGCCAGCTTTGTTCCGCAGGCAATGACTCACCTGGTACTGTCTGTCCGGCAGACCGGCAGGGCGAACCATTTCTCTGTGTCCCAACATTGCCTCCATGCTGGCGGGACCTATTTTGCCTTGTACGATGGAAGGGAAGTTCATTTTCATGAAAGCTAATTTCTGAAAAATGAAAGAAGTTCATGGTGGCGGTGCGATAAAACGATCTTGATCTGAGAGCCCGCGAGTAATATTTGATACAAATTTTGTCCTGAACAGCTTGAAATTATTGGGTAAAACCCGATGTTTTTCGTACTGAACAAACTCATTTTTTACACAATACCTCACTAGATAGAAAGGAATGCCAATCAAATAGAGAATGTACTAATCTGTTTCCCAAGAAGTAGGGCAAAATTTCAATAATGATGTAAAAGTGTGAAGTGAATTCAACATCTTATTCTATAAGAGAACCGATTGATTGTCCTTCCTTGGGTATGTAACGCCTTATTTCAATATAGTTTGATTCCTTTGAGCTTCATGTGCACGCTTGACCAGAACTATGCTCTGGTTTAGAATTCGGTCCAGTTAAGTAGGAAAATAAACGAATACAATTTCAACGAATCATTCTCTCACATGTTCAGATTCCGTTATGTTGAGGGATAACTCGAAGCCTGGGTTGTGTTCCTGGCTGTCTTTTGTCCGAACGACGAGGTTGGGTGAGACGGGCAAAATAACAAACGTAGAGTGAGAAATTCCGCTGGAGATTTTGTCACGACTCCAGGGGGTGAGCGACCAGGTGTTCATTCGGAACATTGATGTGTATCTGCAATGCAAAGTTCTTTCATGACTACAGTAAGGTGAGTGCAGATGCGGGCATCAATGAACATTCATAAAATATTTATTGCTATGTTAATAGGGCTTGCTATATATCCCGGAAATCATGATGCTTGCATATTAACAACAGTTCGTTCTTCTCTGAAATATAAGATGCGCGGCTTCCAAAATTTGAAAATTGACTCCCTGTATATTCACCAGCTCAGTTACTTTCGAGACACTGTTCAATATCATAGCTACATGGTGGTGCAGCACCAGATATCATCAACTGCGACCGTCACCTCAGCACGCTACTCACACTTGAATCACGTCAGACGATGACACAGTGTAGGTGTGATGGCCTTCAGTGGAAAACTGGACTGATCCTGAGAAGTGGCACACGGACGGCCACGAGGACTGTCAAGTGAACGGCTTTTAGACAGCAGAACAAAACATCACCATAAATTTAAACAGTTCTTCAACAACGGATCTGCGGTATAATAATTTGCTAGGAATACAAAATACAAACACGATTTTCTTCCGCCATGCATGCAATACTGCAATGAAACACAAAAATTTAGTTCCAGAATTCGCGGTGAAATTTCATCAATTTCGTAATCGAGCAAGATCAAGTCATGCCTTGCGCCACCTGCTGAAAATTGATAGCTACAGAACAACCAAGAACACATTTATTTAAGTAAGTAAAGTGAACATCTTACGCTGGTGATGACTTGTAGGCCCAGGTCACTGAAGTAAGTGAAGAGAGAGTCGGCAGGGTTGAAGTAGAATGTGCCGGGTCCTCTAAGGACGTTGTCGCCGCCGCCTGTGGAGAGGTGTCTGAAGTAAACTAATGCGTCACGCCAGCGGCCAAACTTCTGTGCTATCGTCATGGCCTTGTTCGTGGAATTTCATTAATGGACTTCATTACGATGTATCAATTTAGTTTTAAGAATTTTAGACTCGAACTACCACATATTATGGCCTAATTCGTATTAACGGAGCGCTAAAAACAATATTCGCTTCGCACAAACAGGAGAGGAAAGAGACACTTGCTTGCTCGTATCCTTCATGTTTAGACTCTTGTAAGAAATTGTACGAAAAAGATGATTTCATTTAAAATGATTTACAGGTGATTTGTATTAACTCTAAATTCGGAGCATATAAATAGATTAGCATAAATGAGTATGCATAAGAAAACTCAAATTTCACTCAACACGAATGCAGCCAACACAAACATATCAGTTTTTTTGTTTCATTGCGCAACGAAATGTATTAAAAAAAAGTTGTAAAAAACCAACGTGTAATTCCACGAATCACAACTTGCTGAGTGAAAATGAAACAAAAAAACACTTGAATTGTCATTCCATTGAGAAACCAAACTGGGATAGAGCTCACTGATGGTCATGAGGAGGTCGAGGGTCACTTTGGGATGCAGCGGGATGAAAATTTCTCCTGCTGTCGATGGCAAGAAAGACACAAGGCCTGTGATGGCCTCCCGAACCTTACCATCAATATCCAAACCATCCTGCGTGCGAAATAAATCAAAAGTTCATAAATTTTAAATCATGTCGTTCTGGGAGTGAAATAATTCAAAAGTTCATAAATTTTAAATCATGTCGTTCTGGGAGCGAAATAAATCAAAAGCTCATAACTCTTAAATCTTGACCCGCCGTAGAAATGAAACCTTCTGAGAAAAGGAGTTCAAGTAATTTCAAAATTGAGTGCCTTCACAGATTTGTCTTCCACAAGTTCTTTAATTTGTTAGATGTTCATATTTAATTTTACAACAGTTTTAATACTCCAATGAACGTCAATGATGATCCTTTTTTGATGACTGAATGATATTAGATTACGGATTCAATCCTTAATCAAACTAAAAATAATTGATAGTTGATAATATCATTTTTATTGTGCAAATCTGTAGGTCAAATGCAAACATTGGGCCAAAATAAATTTCAACTTCTTTGAAGAAAGAAAAAAACACGAAAGCTCCTGACAAGGTGCTCATGTATGATAGTTAGTCCCGTATCATAAGGCTAATAAAAGTAGCAGGTAATTTCGAACATTTTGCCCTCGTCATACTGATCAATTCTGAATAAATTCCTGCGAACAAGTCCGGTGCACCATGTCTTCAAAGGTTTTTCAGGTCGTCACACTCAATTAGTTATTCTAAACATCCGTATGTCAACACTACGCCCGCTGCGAATCTGTTTTCCCCTTACCCTCATCATATTGAAGAAGATGCTCGAGATGTTTTTCCTTGAAGGAAGCGGCGTTTTATCGTTGAAAAAAGCACCATAAATTTGACTCAAGTCCCCGTTGTTGTTGGACATCATGAAGTCCATCTGATGATCAAGAAGAAACATGAGAATAAGGAAATTCTACCAGCATGCAGGTATTGTAGTCCATCGAGAGTTTTCAATGACACATCACGTCTTGGTGATTATTTACATTTTACAGAATGCAATTATGTGCAAAAAAGTTATCGCTGAGCTAGTCCTTCACATTCAGCTATTAGGGATCATTCAGAGAATTGCAATAGCCCGTTTGACATCAGTAATTTTAAAATTCTCACAAGATCTAAATTTGCCTCCGATTGAAGGATTTTAGAGTCTCTTCATTTTAAGAAATAAGCCGATTTTAAACAACAAACTTAGTTCTTCTCCGTTGTCAATAGTTAACAGGTAGTTTTTTTTGTTAGTTTTTTGTTTTGTTTGTTTGTTCAATTTATCAACTTTGAAATTCATTTCATGCTTTTTTCAGGTAAATTTGTTTTGCTGAAGATGAGCGAATGCTCGAAACGTTCAATTTAATGTTTTACTTGCAATTTTAATTCGAGTAAATGTTTTCTTCGGTATTTTTAGTTCTTTCCTTTTTACTTAGAATGCAAATAAGGTTAGAAACTGTCAGCGCTTTAGCAATTGGATCATATTTTCATAACAATTTAGATTTTTCTTCGTTAAAGCAAACTCACCTGCGTAGGGTAAATAAATTTTCAAACCTTCCGAGGGTGAAATGGCTCTACAGGTGACACCAGTAGAAAAGAATTTTGGAGTGGGTGCTACTTAAACTAGACTTACTTTCTCGTAAAAAATCAAGCTTGCCATAGCCCGACGAGTGTACAGGGACAGCTCGTGAGGGAAGGGAGAGGCCGGGTTTTTGATCCACATCGAATAATCCACAGCTCCAACCTGATAAACACATCGAGAGAACACTATTTAAAACTGAAAAAGAGTGAAACGAATGTGCTCTTTATTTTAACAGAACAACACAAGACCACTAGGACAACACGAGACCACCCGTTACCCGGTGGGTCAGGCGGCTTATAACACCACTCATCCGGCCATGTTGTATGTGAAGTGTATAAATGCCACAAATTGTTTCCAGAATGCACCGTGTGTAAAGTTTTAATTTTACCGCCGTGTTATTTCTGCAAGGGCTTTAAGAACCAATTACGCAAGCCTAACCAATAAGTCTATTTAAGATAAATAAGTACTTAAATATATGATTGTATTTCATTCAATTAATTAGCTAGAGATAAACATTCCGGATTCTCACTTGGTTTTTGAAGCTGTACCGGTACCAGGTTTTGAAGCTCGACAACCGCTCCTCCATGCTGCTCGGGCGGGCGAAGACGAGCGCGTGTTCGGCGAATTGGCGTCTGTAAATGAAAAAAAATCAATTACAAGAAACTTCCGCCTTCTATCATATGGGTGCTTTGGTTTATATAATATTGTACTCTATTCTGAGAAAGCAGAAAGAAACAATCCTTTAAAGTCAAATTTGAGAGAAAAATTCACAGTTTTTATACAGCGTATACCGTATGGTTACTGTGATTGCATTCATATCGAGGTGAACCTAAACTTGAAACAAAACATCTTTATGATTCGTAATTACCAAGAAATTTGGAATGTCTGCCACCTTCGTGCAAAATCTCATACACAGTTCAAAACGTGGGAAAAATTTTAAATTGCAACTTTTCTATGAACGATGTTTTAACTTTTTGTCAGCATAGCTTAACAATGAGATCCTTTGTACCCACTGGCTGATCGCTTCCGGGTGCTCGTACTGGGATGTGGTCTTGATGAGGGAGTAGGTGAGAGCAGAGAGGTCCCTGAGGCCTGGCCTCTTGGTGGCGAGGGCGAGGCGCGACCAAATCGTTGAGCTCAGAGGCCACGAGGCCAGGAAGGCCAAAGCCCGAGCCCTGATGGTCGGGTGTTCAGCAGGGTTCTCCAGCAGGTCCAGCAGGATCAGAGTGACCTGCATCATAAAGCAGCATAGAAGAAAGCTATAGAGAAAAGAATAATTTTATTGTTTTAAGCACTTTGACCATGGCGACAAGATTTGAGTTTGCTAATATCGGAAGAACGAAAGTCTAGGGATATCAAAAGAACGATAAACACAGAGAAAGCTTGTGTTCCGCGTGTTGTTGTAATTCTTCCTATCCTCGTAGTAACTACATGAAATCATCAATCTAGGTGCACCAATCACCTTAGCTTGCTGGACGGTGCGTGGAGCGTTCCAGCTGGCGAGGGCCTCCAGCGCCACCGCCCGCACGTGGGTGTCGCACTCCCGCCTCCCCAGGGCGTAGGGCAGCAGCGCGTTCGTCGCTTCCACGGTCTTCAGGTTCACTAGAGTCCTCACGTACACCAGCTGCTTCCAGAACTCCGTCGATTGCTGATGGAAAAGTGGTTCTGATAGCATGAAACACCGTTCGAAACAATTTATAATCGTATTATCAACCGTGATCTATAAATTTCCGTCCATCGTGTTGTAATTTGATGTTAAAGCTGTTTTGAGCTACTGAGCTTCGTTCCTGAAAAGGCTGAAATATTTAGAAAAATGGAATGAGTTTTCTAAAATGAATGTTCCAAACCTAAATACTCGTATTTATAATTAGGTCATTTGAACAAACATAGCACTTGCAGAAAATCATGGCAGATTTATAGTACCAAACCAAGCACATTAGAGCGTTGTGCTGTACCAGGACTTACCGACAACTTCTGGATGATGAAGTCCTGGAAGTCTTGCAAGACGCGAGACTGGCGACAGTGTTCCCGGCCAAGCACCACAAAGGTGTCCGTCCTGTTGCCAGACCCCACACACACGCGGCTCACCAACGTGGCGAAGTTCACCAGAATCTGGGACGTTGTGAAGGGGTGGTCGTCGATGTTTTTGCCCTTAACATGGTCCTGAATGAAAATGCAGGCAGTGATTAAGGAAATATTTTCGAAATGTCCCAAAAACCTGATCATCGGGTATGCGCCTGAAGCTAAAATAGACGTGTAACGAAAATCCGGTAAAGCTCTGAGGTCTTTTGTGTTGCATCTGTGAATTTGAAATCATGCGGGAATGAAAAAAGATAACTCAAAGGTTAGCACTTCGCAATACTTTTCTTGAATTTAAATGATATTCAACATGAGATTCATAACTTTTTGCAAGTTAACCAATGGTACGTAAAGAATTTTTAAATTCCTTATTCAATTTGACTGCAATCGTCAGAACCAATATCAACTGAAAGTCATTTTTACCCGTGCATAAAAAATTATGCTCACTCTCTAATTGTGTTTGATTAAGATTTCGAAACACTAAAAGTTATAATTGATTGATTCTTGCAGATGAAGAGTGACTGATTCTTGTAGATGAAGAGTGACTGATTCTTGCAGATGAAGAGTGACTGATTCTTGCAGATGAAGAGTGACTGATTCTTGTAAATGAAGTGCTTAGAAAACTATGATTATTCAACAGCGACATAATTTCCTGCCACCTCACGCGACAGCAGAGAGGACTTGATTTAAAAGGGTAGAACGAAGAAAAAACCGCCGCGACAGTTGGGCTCAACGTTACACAAGGCAGTGGAAATAAAATTTTGGACCTGAGAGACTGAATAGCAGATTCTCACTGCCAGTGGTGCTGAAAATGTGAAAATGGGTTGCAGCTCAACCGTTGTAGGAACCTACTGTTTTCCACATGCCCAATGGAAGACATATTTTAAGCTTCCTGCCGAGAGTACAAATATTTACTTAAAAATACAGCAGTTTATCTACGTAAATAAAATTGAAAAAATATCATTCAGTAGTAATTACGTTACTCTAAAACTATCTAGCAAACTGATGAAATTTCCCCTACCAGCAAAGGTCTGAGAGCCGATGGGGATTTCAAGTTCATGCTGAGGGTGGCCACGAAGAGAAGTTCTCTTATGTCGGAAATTTCACCAGCTTTGACCAATTCGAGGAAGGTAGTCACTCCATTCTCGGTGCCGAGATTAGCAAGGAGTCCGTACATCAGGTCGCTGTGAAGACACAAACATTGTGTTAGGATTGTGATAATGCGAACGTAACACTCACTGAAGCACGCTCAAACTTGGTGAGCAAGAAAAATTTAAAACCATAGAACGAAAAGATGAGTACAATAAATATCTATAAAAATGGTCTTAAGAACATCACAATATTATGAAATTCAGAGAGCAAGTGAACTGAATAAATTAATGTCATAGTGATATCGAACTTTGATAGGAGGAAAAATAAGAGGAAAAGTTACCATCTTTCGAGAACAATATTAGCAGAAGGAGAAGAAGTTAATCAGTGATGTTCAGTGTAAGTGGAGATGTGGATGTTTAGTGGTTTAAAAATTAGTAAGAAAAACTCAGCGCTAGACTCAAGATCAGTTTGTACGCTTTTACAAGGACCGTTCGGGCTAATGTTCATGCTAGACTTTAAAATAGAACTGATCGTGAAAACGAGCTGTGGTTACTCACGGGTTACTTCTTAACTTGATTGCCGTTGAAAGCATAAGCCAAAGGCTTGTCAAAGAAATACCTTTGACCAATGGCATTAAATTTCCAAGTCTAGTAACCATCAGCATTCAAGTCGTTAGTCCAGTGACCATCAGCATTAAAGTGAACTTTAAAGTTGCAGTCACTACTTCAACTGAAACTTGCACACAAAAAAAGACTCGAAGCAATTTCTTTCTTCGAGTGGTTTAATCTCTCATGCAACAATTGCAAGGGTCGCGTGAAGGGAGCAGACTATGACACTCACTGTTCTTCAGGAGGTATGAGGCTGATGGTGTCGAGGATCTCGCTCGAGTTGAAGTCCATCATGAGGAGCAGGGCGAAGTCGACGTAGGGTCCCGCCAGAACGAGGTGTGCCATGTTGCCCTCCAGAATGGACGACTTAGCAGAGTGGATCAACCCAACGACCTGACTCTGATGGCAACACGATATTTAAGTACGGAATGGAACACAAATTCTTATACTAATTTCAATATTATACGTTCTGGAAATTTATAGAGAGGAGCCTTGAAGATATTGATGCTTTTATGTTCAATCACATTTCACATTCAAGACATATTCATATCTCAATAATGCTAAATTTATCAAAATTACGAATAATAGTTACACTTAGACTAGTCGTAGGCTTCACTCATGTGTTGTATAGATTAGCCTTAGGCTTAACTCGGACGTTAGGTAAATCATAGGCATGTGTCACGGGCGTATAATGTCGTAAGATTGTCTCTGAGATTGTAGCGGCTGATCCGATCCGATCCCAACAAATTATGAAGGATTAAGAAATTATGGTGTCATGGCTCATACAGTTTGTTCCACCAAAACCCGAACCGAGTATTCATTTTCCCGTATCAGTAATACCATCGTAAGAATACAATGAGCAATCATTTTTAGCAAAATTATTCTTTAAAATTAACCTACAGAAAGGTTTTACTGATTATGATGGTATTCCTGATGCAGGAAAATACATTCTCGGTACGGGTTTTTGTGGGACATACTGTATTTTTAATGTAAATTTTAAAACCGAAATTATGAATTGGCGGCAGTCTTCAGTAAAGTGATCCGTGTGCTAGGGCACATATGTTTAAATTCTACGAAAACGTGACAAAGAGTTTCAGTATTTAAACATGCAGGTATTGTACACGCAAATATTTCATCATGTTTTGGTTGATCTAACTTTTGGGCAGTTGTTATTACTCTGACATTTGCAAAATGCATCAATTAATTTCTAATGCATTTTTTTATTCCAAGAACGTCTTCGGAAGATTCGAGAGGAGTTGCGTTCAATCACAATAAATGTCGCTCCCTATAAATTTTGAGATGGTATATTATGAAATGATCTCCCATGCCGCGCCCTGTGTATCGTGTTGTTTATACCACGCAACTGTCTCAAAAGTTGTTCCCACCTCCCCACACTCGTACAACATGGTGACTGTTGAGTTTTAGGACGTCACGGCCGGCATCATGAGGCTCTAGCGAGCATCATCGATTCTTCAAACCAATTGTAAATACTGTTTTCAAAATTAAATATTTGTCAATGATTCATTTTGAAAGAGAAATTATGATTTATAAATATTCTCAATTTTTACCCTCAACACCCTCGTCGTACACACTCCTACCGAGAACATAGCCATTCTATATATAAATAATATATAATATACATATAATATAGCCGAGAATGCTGAAGTAGTGAAATTCCATTCCCCTACCGTCACCAACCTAAGGCCGAATAGGAGATGTGATGTCTTAATCAAATACCGTTCATCTAACATCGGGCAGAAAGCTCTGTCAGTCTCAGGCGCCTTACTGTGGAATAAACTCCCACAGAGCATCAAAACCCCTCAAACACTTAGAGAATTCAAAACTAAAATAGCTCGCTATCTTGCGTCTACACAATAAGTGTAAGCTGCAGTACGTACCGAAAAA
>JACJUY010002509.1:17364-28889 GCA_014220935.1 Platorchestia sp. MABIK | reverse complement strand
TTTTTTTTTTTTTTTTTTTCTAGTGCAGTGAAGTTTAAGCTTCGAAGACAACATGAGCATTGTATCTATCTTGTACTCAGCGTTTTACAAAAATTTAGCGAGGGTTAGAGTTAATGTTTGCATAGGATTCATTTTCGATACGATTTTACCACGCAGGAAGTTGATATTCATCCAACTATGATGCGTGCCAGGATGTACAGGAGATGAACACATCTTTATTGCACACTTAACAAGTTATTTGCGATACGACCCACGGGCTAAATTTTTTTTCAAGCTGCAAAACGACCCATCGATGGGTCGTTTGAAATTTTTTCACCAATCTTTTTAAATTAATAGCATTTAATACACCCAGTTAATGTTTGCTGTTTTTTGAATTTCTAGCAAATTTTTACTCTAAATTTGAGTTTGATGTTGAACTTCAGTTTAAGCAATTCATCGCAGTCAACGTGTTGATGTCTTCTGCGGGCTTTAACGAGAAATAAGTAAATAGTACTCACCTTGAGCCCGCTGCGCTCTTCTTCTGTAATGGCGATACCATGCATCTCCCAAAAAGAGCCCTGTTAGAAATTTTCAAAACCTCATTCAGTATACAGTAACTGATTTTGGCAAAATTGAAGAATCGAACGATGAAGAATCAAAATCTTGCTGAAATTTTCTTATTATCGTAGAAACGGAACGACCAAGAATTGTATTAAAAATAATAAGCATCTTAGCAATTACTGCTGAGCATCAGAAAAACTTTCAGCAATGAGGAATTCATTTTTTTCAATCATTAGCACCTTTGAGAAGTATTATGCAGCGTCTCAGCAGCTGAACTCGATTAATTTGAAGCAAATTAACTTACATTGTCAACCTAATAAACTAACAGTTTTAATACTAAAGATTGGTAAAATATGTAGCAACTCTGCGCATGTTGTATGAAAGACACAAATAATATACCTAAAAAAATTCAAACTTTAATTAAATAAAATTAAACAGCGAAAAGCAGTAACTTTAATTCCATATTAATTAACAACTTCTTCTTTCTTCTTGCCAAACCTATCCAAACAGTTTAACGTTATTAAAGCTACATCAAATAAATAGAATGAAAAGATCTGAAGCTAATAGGTAGAACACATTTCTTCTTTCCCACTTAAATTCGTCACGCTGTTACCATAGACAAAATTGTTCCCAAAGAAGGCTACCGAAAAGCAACATAATCCTGTTTGTATCCAAATAGATCACACGCGCACATCAGAATTTTGCGTGCTTAATTATTTCTAGCATTGCTTAGGAAAGTGGTACGATGTATGATGTACTTTAATTGATAGAGTATTTCTACGACGATTTCTACCAATGATCTCTACGACGGGAATATTGGTACAATAATTCCTGGATGTTCAAGTTCATATACACACTTACAATGCTCAAAATTTCATCAACTTGGTAGCTAGTCACAATTTTGAGAAAGGAAATTTTTTTAATTCATTGATGGATGCGACCTACTTTTGCAGAACAAAGATTCTCTATTGAAATATTTTACAAACGGACTAAACTTGACTAACTGTCCCTAAATAATACATATCAAGTTTTAGGGTACTGATGCATTGTTGCATAGGTATCCAGGTCGACCGTAAGTGTACTTACATCGCCGCGAGGTTGATTTGGTTTTGTGTGCAAAAAGTGTTCCGTGAACGCCGGGCTCAGCTTGGCCAGCATCGACGGATCGGAAACGCAAGTGCTTTGTTGGCACTCAGGGTACGAGCTGGGTAACTTCCCCACCGAAATTAGGTCCAGCTTCTGAACGGAAAATAGACAGAGATTAATATTTTGCACCTAGATCGATTAGGGATATCAACAATGCCTAAAATTGCTTTGAATAATTGTTATTCCATTTACCTTTAGATATTGAGGAAGGCAAAAGAATCGTCTGAGAAGAAGTGAAGAGGTAGAAAATATTAAACCACACTTCCGTAAAAATTGTTTCACGACATCTACAGAACAACTGTCTGGGGGCTGACACCATGAGACAATGTCCCAAAAAACGAACCTGCTCGGTGATGGTACGGAGATGGTCCGAACCGAAGGGACTGACAACGATGGATCCTTCGACTGTGGCTTTCTCAAGTCTCATGCCGTTGCGGTTGCCCCTGACGTGGTACTCTCCGTTGCTGCTGCGTGAGAACCAGTTCTCGCACTGGCCTTCCGCGAGGCTGCAGTCCATGCGGTTCATTGTGAGCTGGTTCCGACGTGAGGCGTTACTTTAGCATTTAATGGACTAGAATTGCAGCAGAAGCGACCGTTCATGGTGAGCTGGCGGTGACGTGATGCGTTACTTTAGGATTTAATGGACTAGAATTGCAGCAGTAGCGACCGTTCATGGTGAACTGGCGGCGACGTGATGCGTTACTTTAGGATTTAATGGACTAGAATTGCAGCAGTAGCGACCGTTCATGGTGAACTGGCGGTGACGTGATGCGTTACTTTAGGATTTAATGGACTAGAATTGCAGCAGTAGCGACCGTTCATGGTGAACTGGCGGTGACGTGATGCGTTACTTTAGGATTTAATGGACTAGAATTGCAGCAGTAGCGAGAATGCCATTACGTAAAACTTTCAAGGGGTATGAATGGATCGTAAGGTTCATCAATAAAATGTCAGGGTTATATTCAAAAACAGATCATCTGTGACGTAAGGTCAGGTGTAAATATATCTTATTTCTAACCAAAATATTTGTTGAAAACCATTTCGCGAAATTGAAAATGATTCCATATCATTTAAAATCATTCATGCCCAATTTAGTTTTGAAAAATATTTTTCGTAGAACGAACATTTATTGCACGTGGGATTTATTTGAGTTGAAGTGTAAAGAAAGCAAATTTCTGTTCTTGCAATTGTGAAAGAGTTGAATGATCTAACGTATAAAAACGAAGTCGAATTTTCTCTCATCTGATCACTAAAGCCACGGTGTTGAATTTTACTCAATTTTATTGCCGAATGTAAATGATGATGGGTAAGTAGGCGCACAAAATACAGATTATCAGTCTTTTAAGTGCGTGAACATTGGATAGATATTTTGTGACGGGAAGTGCCGCAAGGGATGCCACTATAATTAGCTGGACGCGACAATAGTCCTTGACACACGCCTGAAACACTGCACTCTGGAGAACAACATTGGTACAGTATCTGCTCACCAATTTTGCCAAACAAGCCGGGATAATTGAATGATTAAATTCAAAAACACAGTCATTAAAAGTGGAATTATCTAAGAGATATCACATGCGATCATAGAATAAAATCTTCAAAATGTTATTAACTGTTGCTCGTTCTAGTTATTGCTATCTCAGTATACTGCAACTAATTAATAACGATTTATTTTCGAGCATAATGGGTATCCTCACGTTTAGCATATCCTCACAGGTCATTAACAAAAATACAATTTCTTCGAGTTAGTTTCTTCTTAACAATTTTTTTATGGATTTACAACGGTCTCTATTACCACTCCTTGAAAGCAAATAACTTGTTACAAGTATTGAAATTACAGAAAAATATTATATTATATAGCAAAATAGTATTGGAAAGGTAAGTATATAGATTAAATATAGTGTTGGAAAAGTAAGTATATAGTAAATGTAGTATTGGAGATGCATGTATAAACGAAAACAATTCACGATAAACCGCCCTGTGCTCCACAGTGTTGGAGCATGACCTTTTCTAACCTGCAACTCGACCTTCTCGGGGCAGTCTTCCAGGTTGATGGTCCGCAGAACTCTGGTGACTGTGTTGTTGATGGCGGGCGCCCCGCAGTTGCCTCCAGCTTCCAGGCTTTTCTCAGCTTCGGCTGATCGCCTTCGCCTTTCCAGCTGCTCTCCATCTTCACACTCGTCTGACAGCTGGATGTCCTGCGTCACATTATTGTGGAGGTGCTGTTGGTAATGCGCCAGCTGTACGCCTTGCAGACGGTGGTTTGTATACCTGCACACCAACACCATCAAACTTTTGGATTTCAGTTTTAAATTGTCGTGAAACGTACATTCCTGGTAACGAATCTTACCCAGTTGATGGCATAGTGCCTTGATGTGCGGATTCTACGCTAGCGCATGTACATGTGTTAGAGTCACGTGAAGTCTGGGTAAAATTTCCGCTGAAGATTTAGTTAGTAGTTGCAGCTTTATGTTCTACAAAAGAATGTGTACGTAGATATTACAGTACAGTTTTCACGTGATTGACAACCGAAAATATTCCAGATTTTCGATTGAGCAAATTAATTTTGGCGTTAAGCCTTTAATGGTCATGTCAATGAACATTTGCATTATGCAAGGAAAGGGAATTTTAATGCGAATAAATTACAAAACTACATTAAATGAAAAGCTCCCATACCTTATAAAAATACCCCTCTAAGTAATTAGCGGAAGTTTCGAGAGCCCAGGAAGGAGGAACTCATCCAAAAAATCCCTGACGAAAAATTAACGCCAACCGAAATTAAAGTGGGTACTCAGTGAACACTGCAGTCGTAGGAGCAACCTCTCATTTTTAACAATTAGATGTTGGGAAAGAGCAACCTAAAAAGCCTCACTATATTTTAATCCCGATTTAGGGGTCAAATTTCTAAGTAAAGTCCGCGAATTGTTTATAATCAGTACTCGAAATTTCAATTTTCCTTACTTTCAACTTTTTGTGTAATGGCAAGTACTCAAGACAGTTTACCCAACTCACGTGGACTGGCAAGTACCCAAGACAGTTTCCCCAACTCACGTGGACGGGCAAGTACCCAAGACAGTTTCCCCAACTCACGTGGACTGGCAAGTACCCAAGACAGTTTACCCAACTCACGTGGACTGGCAAGTACCCAAGACAGTTTCCCCAACTCACGTGGACGGGCAAGTACCCAAGGCAGTTTCCCCAACTCACGTGGACTGGCAAGTACCCAAGACAGTTTCCCCAACTCACGTGGACGGGCAAGTACCCAAGACAGTTTCCTCAACTTCGACATAGCCTCCCTCATGCGTCTCGTTGTAGGTGCGGAAGAAGGTGTGACGCAAGGGAGAGATGTTGAACAGACCTACAATGCTCTTGTAGAAGTTCACCACCCACTCCTTCTCGTCTGTATGATGCACGAAGTTGCCATTCTGGAGGGAGAGAAAACTGAGATAAAAACTTCGTGGTTCAAGATATCTGCTAGGGTTTTTGAAAATAGAAAAATATAGACTCCTTTCAAGCAACTAAAGTTTATGTAATGCTATACATTCTGTGGGTAAACCTTACAATACCCATTTGTTCCGGAGACTTCGTTTTGCAGTCATATTGTTCTATCAAGAAAGGTTATGCTGGATGCGAAGTGTATTTGTTTTGAAATTCTTCATCAAAAGAATTTGCTACAGTGAAATCAGATCCTGACTCACTTCAGGACTTCATGACTACTCGCCTCATCGATGCCGAAGGAATAACGCCCGACGTAAGTTCCGGGCTCCTCAGTAGCGGCCCTGAACTGCGGTGCACTGCTGTCGTCAGGGCTGTTGCTTGTCGGCGACCTCCAAGTTACGTTGTAAGTCAGGAATTCAACGTTTTCCAGCTGTTCAAAGTGCAGAGAGGTGGGAGAGTTTAGGTATTGTGATTTTGAGTTAAAGTATGGTCATGGTAGAGTATTGTATTTTGTATTTCCTCATCAACCAACCTTTTTTCCGATGTTTGATAAATATTCACTACCACGGTTCCTCACCGTGGTACTTTTGCATAAAATCTGACGTGAAGAACTGCAACGAACCTGGAAAGTTACCGACGAAGGCGTGGGGACGTAAACCCTGAGGTTCGCCTTCACATTGGACGACACTTTGTGCTTGTCATTGATTTCTGGAATGTCTGCAGTGACCCCCGCTCGGTAGCGGTACTGGTACTGCAGAGGGTACTGCAGGCCCGTGCAAGCACCTGATGCACAGAGGGTGTAATTTGTATGTACTACTGTGAGTATAAGGAAAGCCTACGTCGCACATATACCTATACATAATGCGAGAAGTTGGCAATCGTCATCGTAATTTGTTAGAACTCCTCGCACGAACACAAAGTTAGCAATCAACTGTTAACCAAGAACGGAACAATAATTAGTTAACCCCATTTAACTCCACAGTAAAATAAAGGACTATATTTCTACATTTTCAGTTAGACCACTTATTTTGAACAAGTATTGTAAAAGCATGCAGTGCTAAACAAATGATCCTATGGGATAATTAGATATAATATGGTTTATTAAATTCAGCCCTGAAACACCAAGGTGCTCTGGCGGACTTTACTGAGGCTCTCTCTTTCTCTCATAGAGAATGAGGCTACGAAGGTTATTATAAAAAAATTAATGTAAACAATCATATAATTCAAATCTTGTTGAAAAACCAGCTTGAAACATTGAACTTTGCGTGAGGTAAGAGGGTGACGAACACGGAAAATTACAACTTTTCCCACACAAATTAACGATAACGGACACTATTCTTGCAAAAAAGTTTTCGTGAACGAATGCGAAAAAAATTACCCATTCCTTTTTTAACCCTTAAAAGTGAGCATTTATGGACTCACATTGCAGTTACCATAACCAGCGTCACTAGACAGGCGCTGCCGTCAGGTTGTGTCCGGTACCAAAATGAGAGAGGGACTGCCTCTCACCAGTGAACTTCAAAGAACAAATTAAGGAACCAATTTTGCTATAAATACAACATATTAAGGCTACGTTGGAAAGAGGACCGTATAGCCCTCTGGGGCGTTAAAGAGTTGACTTTGTGCAACAAATAACTCACCAGCAAGTAGCAGCAGCCACGCCGGCCATGTCTTCACGCTAGGAAACATCCTCCGTTGTTTCAATGCCTCTATGTTCTGAAACAAAGAGGGAACATATGTACCCGACCTCTAAGTACTTTTGTTCCAGCCCGCCACGTTTTTGCAGGTGTGTATATATGTATTCACATATTCTCAGATATATATTTATGTACGTTAAACAGCTGAGTAATCAGTAAATGTCGGTAATCTTGATATTTTTTTCACGCAAAATGAGTTTAACAAATTGTTAAATTCGTAAATCAAACAAATTTGTGACACAACACAATTTAGACATTAATTCTGATCTTGATATCTACCCAGTCTAACTTTTTCGCCGCCTGCATGCATATTTTTTGCCGCCTAAGCGATTTAATCGCTTAAATCGTTAAGGCGGCGAAAAACATGCATTGAGGCAGGGAAAAAGTTAGACTGGGTAGTAGTGACGCGAAAACATCAAGAACATTTTAAACATGACACAACTACAATGATTATCTGCTCCACCAGTGACGTATCAGACAAACGCTCGTTACGCCAACGCACAAACAAAGGAGCTGGGACGAGCGAAGGCCTGCTGTCATGAATAGTTCAGGCAGCCATGTCAGAGGCACGTCGATGCCGGAGATCTACACCAGCTTGCATCACGAATAGCAACACAAGTTTACCAGAGTCGTCAAGGGCTAGCTTCGCTCCAAGAAATCCCACGCAAATATGATGGTAATTTCCAATTTTTAGGTCTGAATAAGAGATGAAGAAACTCAACGCTGTGAAACTCTTCATTTATTAACGGAATTTCTATTGCTTTCTTGAACCTCGTTTTGTCTGACATTTAAGGGGACGGATCGGGGTAAAAAAAAGTCTCTAAGTTCTTGATGAATTTTTCTGAGATATTCACCATTGGTGTGAAATGTTAGGACTATTTTTTTTGTTCATGTGTTTTTTTCGTGAATTTATAAAAAACCTAATTTTTTTTTAACATGAAAAAATAGGTGTTGCGGCAAATGATTTTTTTTCCTGCAATTTTGACCTTACAGAACTGGAAATGTGTTTTCTAGAAAGCTCAGTGTCTTGTCTAGAAATCTGGTGCAAAAGTTTTACGATATTTGGGTTTTTTATTAAAAAAAAAAATTCAAAAGCCGACCACTTTTTTCGCTTTTTCGAATTATTTTGCTCATAATTTTCAACGTCAATTGAAATTTAAAAAAAATGCAGCAGATCTCTATATCTTTTTAACCGCTTTTCACTGATTTGTTTGCCATTCCTATACCTTCAAAACTGTGGAAGAAGAATCACTTCAAAGGTCAAAAAGCTGAGTTGTAGGGGCTATTTTTTTCAATTTGTTTTTTCTTTCCTACCTAATTTTTGAACTGAGTTTTCTTTTGAAATAAACTCCACTGCGTTTGTAGCAATAAATGCAAGTTTCAGAACAGCGTTTTTTTAGAACAAAATTTTTCTTCATTTCAAACTAATTTTTTTTAATCAACTCTATTACTTTGTAGTTTTTTTGTGTCCTTTCAATTGATATATTTGCCATTCCTGTAGCTTCAAAACTCCGGGAGCCGATTTTATGTTTACGCAGCAAGCTAATTAGCTGAGGATTCAGCAGCCGGACTCAAAACAAACACTCAGTTACACCGTCATAATTTATCACTGAGAAATAGAATGTTTCGTTTGAATACGAAAGCATTTCAAGCAAGGCCATGAATGAACTCTCTTGCTATTCCCGTAGAGAAACTCCCAAAACTGACTCGTAATAAGGGGGGAAGGGAGAGGTCACCCATCCATTGGAGCGCCCCAAGGTCACGCTAGTGCGCTTCTTCTATCCCGTCTGGAAGACGAACCAATAGACGTACTTGAGAGCCAATTGTATCTTTCAATGCGCAAGAATATTCTCTGTAAGATGAATTTATAATCCGATAACCTAGCATTATCCGGAAATTGACCCGAACAGTGTCCTTAATTCTGTAGAGACCAAGCGTTTTTAATTATTTCGGTTTTAATTCAAAATATCTGCTGAACCCGTGTAATAAATAGTAAAATAAATCCCATTTTTCGCGAGTACACGAGAAGAAAATAAAGAAAGTGTTGAAATTAGCTTACGATCAAATAGAAAGGTTTTCAATACTCAAAGTAAAACAAAACAATCATGATCTTCTGTTCATTTCCAAATCACGTTACGCATCGTAGATTGTTGCTTAATACCACAACTGAGCGCTGACGAGCGGCAAATGTCTTACGCTCAGACATTTAGTCCATGTAGCGCGTGAAACGAAGGAAATGAAACATGGAGGTAATTCGTTAATGTTGAAAGGTTCTTAACCCTTGACCATCTGAATTGTTAAGTTTATTCGTCCATTATATCAACCAACGTCATTTGCCTAGCGATAGCGTTAGGTTGACGTCAGCATATGAGGGAAGAACTACTATTCGGCAGTCAGCTTCTAGGAACTAAGCAGGGCATAAACGCGAAATGAAATAAAATGTCTTTGAAATGTTTTTGTGAGTGAATTATGAATTTCATCCGAGTGGACGGTAAGGTGCCAAGTCGATTTTTATTTTTTATTTGAGATGCAACTGATTTTCGAATAACTGGAAGAGGGCATTTCAATTCGTTATTTTGTTTTGCGTTTTTGCAGGCGGATTGGCTCTAATACCTGCATTACTTGCAAGGTGCCATAGAAATACGGAGATGTGGCGACAAATAAGAATGGAAATGCCGCTACATCAGAGCTCGTCAGTCAGTCTGGATTAAACGGCCACTTGTACGAAGTAATGAGCGCGAAGTCAAGATTTTATGACATGGAAAATAATTCTCAAAAATTACATGAGGAAATTTTTTTAAAAACTTGAGAGGTGAACTATGTACGTAGATACAGTAATATATCGTGTATTCATATGTGTACGTCGCATACGATGTCTAAATTTGTCTAAAGCATTAAGTTATTTCAACCCTCACTTCTGCCCTAATGGACTAAAAATAATTGATTTGCTGGAACTGAATGAAACTAGAAAGAGAATGAACCCAAGGTCAGAGAAGCTAGGGGGATGAGGTATGATGTAGATACAGGAAAAGAGTGCGAATATTATTCTGAACTCAGCAAAGGTTCGTTCAGGGCTATCATGCGTGTTAAGTCATTTTACGGGAGCTAATAATGGGGCTAAATTAGAGGTAATTCACTGAAGAGCAAATGATGGTTTATTTGCATCTATGATCAGCTTCTGAACGCACTGCTTGGTGAACGAGAATATACATGAAGTGTTGTCATCCGCTATGGGTCCGACTCAATAGATTAAGGCTATTTGTTCGGTTAAGTGCCTGATATATGGGAGACGAGAGATAGATATTTAGGTTTTAGCCAAGGTCTTCGCCTCTAATTGGTTGCAATTGACGGCCCTCAAGTGAGGCGCCAAGATGATGGATTAGCAACACAGCTGCACCGAACAGCCATAGCAACAAAATTGTGCGGCGAGGCTAAAAATGTAGTACTCTAACAATAAGCCTGATTAGGGTATAGTGAGTATTGCAAATAGTTCATATCATACTTAATATCTGCATGTTGTAAACAAGAAATTATTCTGGTTTTGAGTATTGGATCACACCCCAATTTGCTACGCTTGAACCCCGCCTCTGAAAGTACCTTTTCCTCCAAAAACCAAAAAAATACAAACAAAAATTCAGCGTTTATTAAGAAAAGGATTCGTTGCCAGGATGTTCTCGCTTGACGCGATGTCAAGCGAGAACATCCTTGCATACTGTGAGAGGTCTAGCGCCATCGCTAAATCATTATACAAAAATATACGACGGTAATGGGCAGTCACTCACTCTCAAAAGCATTTTTCCCGATTTCTAATAGCGTAAAAGCAACAGCACCGTGAGTTTACAGTGATTTAGAACATGATGCTTTTTGTGTTTCAAATGACAATGTTAAAGGGTTGATAAGTTTGGAAAGCAGGAGTTAGAATTAAATTTTTCCAGGTGCCTACAATTGACGAGCGCTGTTTCGTTGAACGACACTCTTAGTTCCTTCAATTTTTAAAATTTTGACACAAATTTATTCATACAATGACAACCAGTGATTCAATGTTTCTAACGTTTAGCTCATTTAGTTAATCACTCATGTCATCAAACTTTACCATTCTGTAACGAAATTTAACAGAAAACTCGCACCCTGAACACACACATAAAATTACGCGTGAAATCAGCAAATCAGCGCAGCTGGCTCACCCACCTGCCTCACCACCTCACACTCAGCACGGCATCGATTGCGATCTTCTTTTGACGGCACGCAGGGACCACGACGTCACCACTTCGAGGTGCGTCGGTAACTGATGCCACTCACGCTGTTACGCACCACAAAAGCGAGCTCGAGGAAGAATGCCTTAAATGCTAGCGGACTTGGCTGTGCGGATGGTGCGGGTACCAGCTCTGAGGCGTGCTGTCCGCTGCAACCAACACCGCTTGAAATTTTGTTCAGATTGAGTGCACCTAAAGAAATTTAGTTCAGATTGAGTGCACCTAAAGAAATTTAGTTCAGATTGAGGGCACCTAAAGAAATTTAGTTCAGATTGAGGGCACCTAAAGAAATTTAGTTCAGATTGAGGGCACCTAAAGAAATTTAGTTCAGATTGAGGGCACCTAAAGAAATTTAGTTCAGATTGAGTGCACCTAAAGAAATTTAGTTCAGATTGAGGGCACCTAAAGAAATTTAGTTCAGATTGAGTGCACCTAAAGAAATTTGGTTCAGATT
>JACJUY010002509.1:0-16846 GCA_014220935.1 Platorchestia sp. MABIK | reverse complement strand
AAATCGTTCAATAATGTGGAAATTGACGTTCGCTTCTCAATAGTATAAAAAGAAATGTTATTATGGAGGTACGTTCTACGAAAAACTTATGACGTTAAGCCATGTTAGTAATTCTATCATTTTTGACAGGAATGATACACTGCTGGGTTTATATTCATTGAAGCTCATTCGAGTTTGCCTATCGTAGAAATCAAGGAATAGAAAGGAGGTAGATCATGTATTTGAACAGATAATTTTAAGATATTAATCTCTAATGAATTAATGCCCTAACTTAAAAATAAGGCAGTTAAATTCGATGGGACAACACACGTTAACATAAATGCACATCTACGTAAATGAATCATAATTACATTATTAATTATTACATGCTTAGTGCGCAGAAAGACCTTGGACTAAACAAAATAATTTCGAATTCAACTAATAACACATAATGAAACAGAATCAACGGGGAATGTTCAATTACAATATGGAGGAAGAATTTTAAATATTATTTCTTGACATGCCTTTCCTGATCCGGAAATACTCTAAGTCTTCTTCGGAAGCCTTCTACTTGTTTGTATAGAAGCAAAAGTTTTCCTTGTGATATTTTACTTCATTCCCACTAAATGAATTAATCCGTTCCAAGGAACATGTTCTGCAGATTTGAACTCTTCTACATACTTATAAGATTTAAGACAGCACATTTTCGTAATTTCATATTCTTAGGCAGTTAAAACAATAGGTTAAAAATGTACGAATTTTACATTGCTGAGTGATGTTCTATCATACTTTCCCGTAAGACCATTTTCTTGAGATGATCCAAAATTACACAAACATATCAAGAATTATTAACAGAACAGCATTGATTTCTAATACCTTTATCTTTATCATAATGAAAAAGTAGCCAAAGAACAGTTATTTTTACATTATAAGAAAGCAATTCAACGGAAGTTCTGTGTGCCCGGCATTGCAAATGTAACGAACACAACGAACACAGAAAAATACACTTGATTTGACTCACCAAACAAGCAGGCAGCTCGATGAGGCCGAGTGCGCCGTCCAGTGCTGCATTCTTCCCTTGCGTTGCCTAGCAACTCATGCATGAGTTGCCCTTAGCGACTCACTCGAGCAATTAACGCTTTGACTGCGATGGGGTAAACTGAAGTTCAGTATTCAGCTTAAATTTAAATTCAAAATTTGTTAGAAATTTTATAAATACCAAACATTAACTCGTTCCATTAAATACCATTTATTTAAGAAGATTGTTAAAATTTTCCGAATAACCCAAAGATTGGTCGTTTCGATGTAGGAAAAACTTAACGCACGTCCCACCGATGGATCGTATTGCAGTCAACGTGTTAAAGTGCCTTAATATCGAGCCTGTGCAGCTCTGAGTGAAAAACTCTCAGGCACAAACTTCGGATGTAGGCATAAAACGCAAAAATAAAACACTTTCCTGCGCATCCCAAGTACGCCATTGCAAAACTCCTTCGCTCAAAAGACACTAAGGTTCAAAGCTTACCCTAGGTTTCCACTTGATCAAATTTCCGTTCCTCAGAAAATTCTTGGTGGAAAAAGAAACGTAAATAAAAAGAGAAATATTTTATCAAACAAACTACAATAACTGTTAACAATGTTTGCCCCCAGAATCAATGAAGGTCTGAGTCTTCTAAATGGATTGTTGATAGAGATAAAAAAGTCTTGGTTCTTCTGCAATGTTACTTTCTGCGACTGTTATCCTTGCAAGTTGTAACAAGATCCATCTCGGTCTCAGTTTCGTAAGTCAATGCGTCATTTGACCGCGAAGAAATAAATTTAAAATACTCGTATCTGGAGAACTTGGAGGCCAAGCAGCCGGTGCTTTACACCCTATTTAACTATTCGGTACAACCGTCGTTCAGATATTCACAAGCACTCTTTTGCGAATGTGGCGCAGTTTCGTCGTGCAGGAACCACATTCGACGACAAACACCAAGAGGCACATCCTCCAGCAGTTCAGACAACACGTCCCTGACTGTGAAATTGTTCCTTTCTTTTATCTTAATGTATGACAGGATCAATTAAGTTATACGTTATGTGTGAAAGTAGCATTTCTAGGGACAATACAATATTATTCTATAATATGTTACGGAACATCCTTTCATTTTTGTTCCCTTCTGACTTATTTCTCCCCTCCCCCATAAATACTTTACTCACTTGTGGAAATAGTGTGTTTTTGTTTTTGTTTTAGGGATCATCTTTTTTTCGGCTCATTTTTTTTTTCTTCAGCACCTACTACTTCCTTCTTGCACTTTTATCGTGTTTGAACTTCCTTCCTGGCTTGCTGTTTCTATGCGCAGGGAATCTTGTGTGGGAGCACACTTGGGCATAGATTCTTCGTTTACGATGGTCCCTTCATTATTCCTCTCGTAGAAAGACCATTGTTGTAGCTATGGAGGCTTAAACCCCCTCAGGGGGAGACAACTATCGTATCTATGGGAACTTGCGATCCCTTAAAGGTTAGACAGACCTTCTTTTTGTTGAAATAGTGTGCTTTTGTTTAGTTAAGGACCATCTATTTTCAGTTCACTACTATCCTTAACTTCAGCACCTACTACCTCCTTCTTGAACTTTTATCTTGCTTGAACTTCCTTCCCGACTTGCTGTTTCTATGCGCACTGTGTCCTGTGTAGCAACACACTCGTGTTGCCACACAAGGATGGCCTGTTTGGGAAACACATTATGCGTAGATTCCCCGTGTATGTGTCCTTACTCCATGGTTCCTTCATTATTCCTCTCTTCAAAACACTTTCGTGATGGCTAGGGAGGCTTAAACTAACTTAAATAATTGTAATAATACGAATTATGATAGGGATAATACGTCAGTATGGCCTGATTATATGGAGGGGCAATAATAAGAATTATGATAGGGATAATACGTCAGTATTGCCTGAGAATATGGAGAGGAAGACAAAAAAGCAAAGTTTTTCATGGTTTTATTGAGTATCTTAAGGCAAACACTGCATTAAAAGCGAAGTTTTAAAACATTCATCTTTATCACAACAACAACGACAACTCATAGCAGTCTGCTATAACTAGCAAATTGCTTATCTTCTCAACAGAATAAGAAGAGCGATTCATTAAGCATTCCAGAACCACATCGTTGTAAACCTGCAACATCGCACTGTACAGAACAAAAGCAAAATTCACATACCTTACCAAAAATAAGTACTAGTCTAGTTTAATGTAGGTGCTGCAAATTAAAGTGAGTCCAGTTATGTACAGCAGAGAAGATCAGGTTGCTACCGGAAAACCTTATCCCCTGCGCCGTACTGCTGGGGGGCGGTTCTTCAAAAGAATGAATAACTTGAAATTTTGTGTGTAAGTTCAGACCAAAAAACAATTATAATCTCATGATAACTCTAGCAGAAAATAAAAGAGAATTTAGTATTCTTTAATTTCACGAATTTCTAGCTTAAACTATACCCAAAGGTGAACAAGACTGGTGATTGACTATGGTTGTGACACAGAAGTCTCTGGTTACAAACATAAAAAAAGAGAACTAGGCAACCGCACTAGTACAACTAGGCTGGCATCACTAACTGTAGTAGAGCGGTGGCGCTAGAGATGGGGCACCTACTTAATAAAATAAATTTTCCTTTTAATGCTATAATAAAATGCTAAAGAAGCGCAAAAATTCATTGGCTTTTAAGTTTACAAATCTTATATAAGCGACACACTCGTTATTTAAAACCAAGGCGTTTTCAGAAAGAGAAATAAGACTGTTCAGATAAGATGGAGATGCAGCGAAAGTTCTTCGCTTTGAAAGTTCTGACTTGAATTAGGTTCAATTTCGTTGTTTCTTGTACAAAGAAATAACGATTCAAACCAGCAAACTAGATTTAAATGAACACAGGTATTTAACTCCATGAGTGTAGTGTTGCTGGCAGTGACGTAGCTGCGATAAATTTGTAAACTGTTTAATAAATTCGCCATAATTCAGTTTCGCATTCCTCTCAAATCATTCATGAAGTCACTAAATGATGTTTTGTTTCAGAGTCACAGAAACGAAAATTATCAACCAATTTCAGCGATTTTAAAATAAGATATCCCAGTTCGAGCAGTACTACATTAATATTTGGGGGATAGTGACATCCGGCCTATTTAATAACTTCTCATTTACTTGATAAATCAAGATTTTTGCGATCTTGAGTCGATGCTTAAAGCTAAACGTTGTGTTCGTTATCAAGTCAGTTCGTAGATGTTCCGTTGAAGCAGTACCTCTTCCTCGCGACCTCGCAGATCTGAATGCCACAATCGATAACCAAAGAAATACAAACCTTTTGATTCATGTGTCGAGCACCGGAGCCTCTCTTCTTGTGGTGATGACTTTCACTTGACGACAAAAAAGCTCACTGGTCAGGTTATTACCACAGAATTCTGGTTTAATTTAGCAAGCTGTACGCCACTTTAATTGATATTTGGTATCTTCAGAAGCTATGATAGCTTTTATTTAGTTTTATGACCAGAAGTATGCTCTTAATATGACCTAAATTAGCCGAAATACGTGTTAAATTTCAAGCGTTTGCAATTTGCAACGCATATTTCGCAAGCATTTAGATACATTGCAAGCTATGGTGCAGCCCTCGACGTTTAATAATAATATTTAAATAACAATTTTTCGCAATAGATGCCAAACGAGATAGAATCTTACCCACATTTTCGTGAAGTTGGCATGTCTTCCTAACTAACATAATTCTACATTGTATGGACATTTCGTCTAAACTACCATTATTGACTTCTACGTTGTAGGTGGCATCAGTATTTCTAGATGTCGATATTGATGTTAAGAGAACACAGACCGTTATTGACTTCTACATTGTAGATGACATCAGTATTTCAAGATGTCGATATTGATGTTAAGAGAACACAGTCAGTGGCGTCGTGGCGTTGGTGATGTTGAAGTGTTTACATGTCAGTGGCGTCTTCGGACTCGTCGCAGCCGACATGCTGGGTGCCGGGTGGAGCTCTGTAGCCAGTGTAGCTGGAAGGCAGCTGGTGCTGGGCGAAGAAACCAGAGTAATCCTTGCACTGCTTCTTCGGCTTAATGAACTCGCGCACCTGCTGAACAGAAACAGTTTCATTAAGCATGATATAATAGGTTAAGTGAATTAAGTTAAACATAATAGTTTACCTTAGAATAGCGTTGGTGGTAGGATGCCCTAGAAGTCACTGATCTTATTCGGGCCCACATGTAGATATTCTCAAATTTGACCGTTGTACTAGACTTAAAGAAACAATCTACTTCTGGATCACTTGTGTTAATTTTTTTAAATTGTATAAATTGTTTAAAAAATGGGTTTAGTCCCCAGTCTCTTGCAAATAAACTAACTTCAGTAACTCCAGCAATCGCCATGACTGTGCACATGCATTATGAGCTAGCATAGCTGATCTACTCAGGTGTATTGCAAAGATTTTCAAGCTCATCATGTTCAAGATACTTTAGGTTGAAAAAATATCGATCTATCACGCACAATAAAAGCATTCCTCACACTACTGATCTGCATGAAAACGTGTGTTCAGAAATCAAAGCTCAGGTTCGGAAGATGTCATCCGTGTCCTAAAGAACTACGGTGCAAAATGCTTCAATTGCCTAAGGAATTCAATAGGCTGGATTGTATATTTTGGTGCTAATGTGAAACTGATGAAATGTTATGTGGATAAGGCACGACTCCAGTATAGAAGACCCTGGTCAGTGCAGGTCCTCAACCTCGTGAGTGTTTCGTGATTTTAAACACCGTAATTCAGCTCTCTAAACTCAGATAACCCTTCCATCTTTATTTTACACTCCCGAACTCACGATTAATCTATTTAAATATTGGGAACATATTATTTACTTTCAGTTCACAAAGACTAACTATATTTATTCATGCATTTACCTTGTTAGCTTTGAGTACGATCTTCTCAACCCCGATAATAAGTCGAACAAACCTGTGTATACACACTAAAGTTTTTAGTACAACCCTGGAACTCTTAAGATAACCCAAAATTAAGGTCCATTGACAGTGGTTACAACCCGATCCATTCCAAGCATAACTTTAACATCGGGGCAAAATTTCTTCAAGCTTCAATAGATCCCTGGTTATCTCTAAAATACTGGACACCTCCACGTCCCACGGATCAAGTCACCCGGCTTTAGCTCTTGCTCTTAAGGTGCGTCCTGCCAGTACACCCCTGATTTCACCCTCTGGACTCAGTACTCATCCACACCCCAGGGACCAAATCACTCCACGAACTCCATCTCCAGCTCCTGAGGCTCCTGCAAGCTTGTGGTCATCTAATGTGGTCACCGTGGCCGAGTGGATAAGAGTACTCGCCCTCCACGGGAAGGTGTGGGCAGTTTGAATCCCTGCAGTGCCGCGTTTCTCCCCGTTGGGAAAGAGGAGAACTCAGCCACAATTCCCCACTCTATCCAGGTGTCGGAAATGGGTACCGGCTTGACCGGGGGTAACCGTTATTGCATCCTGGTGTTAGTAATGAGGCATTTAAAAAACCAATGTATGAGATGATCTGTTGACTTTTGTTGGAATAAATGATCATTTTTTAAAACCTTTCTAATAGACCTCTGGTTACACCCTGTGGACTGTGTGGACCCCTCCACACCCCAGGAATCCAAGTCACCTGGCTGCAGGACCCCACCTCCTGCTCCTGAGGCTCGTCGAAGCTGGCGGACGCCGGCGGCCACTTGCTGTCACCGCGCATCTTCATCGGCTTCGTCATCTTGAAGGCTGGCTGCGAGGTGACCACCTGGTGCGTGTTTCATGTACGAGTTACTGAGAAAAACTTATTCCAAAAGATTGTTTCGATTAAATAATGTCAGTTACAATTGATTTCGTGGTTTTCCGCAACATATGCTGGGAATAATTGAAGGGTGGAAAGCTTAAGTGGACTACCTACAATGGATTTCCTATGCAAGTAGTCCACTAAGCCTTTCCACCCTTCAATTTTTCGTGATCAATTTTGCCTTCGTCATCTTGAAGGGTGGCTGAGAGGTGACCACCTGCCATGAGCGTGTTTCGTGCACTAGTTACTACGAAAAACTTATTCCAAAGGAATTTTTCGACTAAATAATGTCTGGTACAATTGATTTTATGGTTTTCCACAACGGAAGATGGGAATAATTTTCCAATGCATTTGTTTGATTTCGAACTGAGAATTGAGATTTTTGACGGCGGCAGAGTGAGTTTGTTTGCTGCGCTCACTGATAATAATTTGCGTGAAAAAGTACGACCGTATTCGCTTCTAGCCCTTACCATTTTAATTAAATATTCAAATCAAATGGCTGAATTTTCGTGTGATTGAATATTTATCTCTATTTTTAGTAACTATTGTGATTTTTTATTATTGACATTCTTTATTTTTCATACCCAAAACAGTATGTTTACAAAATACAAAAAGTCAGTGCGTAGCAGAGTTGAAACTTTTGGATGTATTTACATACTATATTTACTCCGAATAACTCGAGAGCGCAGCCATGATTCCGTGCACTTGTAGAAGATCGACTCTATTTTGTCAAATTACGAAACTATTATTCAACCTTTCTGTTGCGTGTTCTGCAAGCAATGCGTAATTTAATACAGAAATCGAACATAAAATATTTTATTAGAATAAAATTTAAATTTCTGAGTTCACTTACCCTTGCCCTTTCCTGCTGAATTGGCATCTCGTCGCGCAGTTTGAAATTAGAAGGATATGTGGTCGTCTGGTTAACTTCTTCGCCGGGCTGATGCGACTGTTGGAGGGAAGCTTTGGTCAGTGCTCAGAATTTTGATAACTAAAACACAAGAATTGAGAAATATGTTTTTTATTGATATTAACAACACTGATATCGCAATTCTTTTCCAAGTAGATCATTACAATAAATAATGGCCAAGCGCAGCAAACTGTTTAATTTCAAGGTTAATGAAAATAATCTCAGCAGGTTGCAAGGCATGCACAACCAAGATACGTTTATGTAAAACTAAAGTGCAAATTGTAACGTGATTTACATAGTTTCGTAAAATAATTTAAACCTGAAGCAAGCCGTAGAAGTGAGCAGCCCGTCCCGGATAGTCTACTTGCTCTCAACTCAAGCTAATAGAAAGATGCTCATTGTAAATAATAAAACGAATGCAAACCACAACTTGGCCCGCAACCAAAGCAGAAGAAGCTAAACAAAAAAATGTGACAAAGACAATAATAAAAGTAACTTTAAAGTTTTTTCCGTCGAAAACCTCGCTAATTTTGACGCAATGAGCAGCAATTGGTTAAAAAGAGCGTTAAGAAGGCTCTTTGGCAGACCGCAAGTCACCTGAGGAGGCCATTCTGTCGCTTGGCTTGGGACCACTCCTTGGAACGGCGTTCCAAGAGCACCTGTTCTAGTGGGCTGGCTGGCCCCTGCTTGGCCTTCGTCAAATTGAGCAACGGGGGCAGAAGGTTGGCTTGGATTGAAAGCATTCTGATCCGGAGGAGCATACTGAGAGCGAGGAACAGCAGAAGTAGGAGCATTGGAGGGCTGTTGCATGCTAGGTTGTCGAGGGCCGCCAAAAGGCATGCCATGAACAGGACCGTGCGGTACGTTACTCGGACCAAAAGCTTGCGTCATAGGGTTGTTAGAAGATGGAGGAGGGGTAGGAGTGTTAAGAATTTGCACCGGCACATTGAACTCGCGGTGGCTTTGCTGCTGGACATTTGAGGAAGATTGTTGTTGGAAAGGCTGCTGACTTTGGAACTGTGGTTGGATAAAGTGTTGCTGCTGCTGCTTTACGTTTTGCTGCATCGCAGTTTGCTGAGGGTTAAATTGAACGGGTATGTTACGTCTTTGCATGCTAGGACTTCCTGATGACGTGTAATGCTGTTCTTCGTGGTGCTCTTCGACGATCTGCTGACCAGGTTGCTGAGATTGGAAAGTTTTTGAGGACGTCACGACCCTCACCTGAGATGAACTCGACGTCACGGAGGATTGCGAGGCCATGGCTGGAAGAGGAGGCACCGGTGGCACACCTGTAGGAGGATCAGTGCCACTCGGCAACCTTGGAGGTGGTTTGGGTAACTCAGAGTCTGAGGTGATAGCCAGATTTGGAGCAGAAGAATGAGCCTGCCGGAAACCTGCGTGTCATGTCACTGTATTCTCGCTCCAAATCTTACTTTCAAGAAGTTGCCGGTAGAGAGAGAAGGTCAAATTTCGTAGTAGTGGGCTAGTAGTCATGAAGATCGACACAGTTATATTTATACATTTTAAAGAGTCTTTCTTTCATAAAACCCGGGTTCGTGAGAGAATATTAAGCTCTCAGTCTAAAATGAATGAAAAACACAAAATGTAAACGATAAGAATGCTAAAAATAACTTCATAACTCATACGTTTGGAAAATAATAAGTCTAGAGTATACAAAACTGATAACAATTTTTCACTGAAAGTCATACTAAAGTTCACTTTGTAAGCGCTTAGCAAAGATATTGCATTGTCGTGAGACGCACCATGGTAAACGCAAAGTCAGATTTGGATTCAATTATCTCATGCTTGGTTGAACGAAAGTCGGCAAATGTTTTGCTTTTAACATTCACTACCAGATGCAACTCCTTCCCACAACGATTAGATGTTAATGAAATTGGCAGAGATTGAGAAATCGCATGAAAGTGAACGTGAAGAACGTCATTTAAAAGTATTTAAATATTTAGTTTATTCATGGTTTGTGAAACGATGCATGTGTACGACCATAGCGTAATCATGAATTAAGTATTCTTATTTAGAGAGACGGTACCCTTCACTGACACTCCCCATTGGGGAGTTACCCGAGTTATTATACTTTTTACCGTGCTCTATGACACCTAAAATGCAGAGCACGCATACTGTTCAATATGAATTTAAAATGCTGCTTATTATAAGAGATTAAAATGATTTGGATTCCATTTCGAACAGCATGCTAAGAAAAATTGTAATTCAAGCTCAAGTTCGAATAAATTTGAAGTTTATCACTGACTGTAAAAAAAGGAAAACAATATTTTGTTGAAAAATTGTCCTTGTACATAAAATTGTCCTCCAGGCTACATAAAAATGAAATGTTCATGAACGATTCCCGGACAATAAATGTTAAATTCTGATAACCTTGCTTTCTTTTGTAAGAGTGTATGCGTGTATTCTTGTTTCTTGTTTCAGTTATAGCATCGGGCAAAATTCAGCATCCTGTATTCAGTAACTACGTAAATCAAAGTTCAGAAACTACGTTTCGGTACTAGTTAAGCCCAAAACTATTTAACGTTCTCGCAAGCTGGATAGTGGATACGACCTGTTACAAATGTCGACTTTACGAAAACTCTTCTCCAAAAATAGGTTGAACAAGAACCGGACGAAACGATGCTGGAATTTTGGAGATTAGTAAAAGAAATAATAACAACAATACAAAAAAAAACTGTAAGCAGCTGTGTGCTGCAGTACATTGAATGGAATGAAGTTTCAAGACGAATTGATGCTTTTATCATTTAAATTGTACAGCTAAAATCTACGCAGTTTTGAGGTCTCTTTTGGAAGTTCGTCAGAATCATTTAAATCATCTCCTGCTGATCATCGATGTCATGAGTGATTACAACGTCAAATCTTTTATATTTGAACTGAAAAATATTTGAACCTTCTTTTACAAATTATAAATCGCCACCATCAGGATTATTGAAAATCCGACTTCTCGCAGACTCTTAATAATTTTACAGGTTGATATCAGTCTCTTGTTTGAAAATAATCCCACCCAAAAAATCTACCATGGCACAGACGGTAACTTTTGTAGAGTACGGCGGTCGTTGTCGCAATTGACGAGGGCTACTGTAAAGCTTGTATTGAAAGTTTTATTGATTTAAGATTCCAGGTAAATGGAAATCTGCTCAATCCCATCGCATCAAATTAGCTGTTCTTGGAATACTTCTCACGTTGTTCTAATGAAATAATGTGCGTTTCCTCATCCCTCTCGCCCAATTCCTAGGCAATTCAGATCAGCATACTTTGCGTTGGTGTGGCCTTGCTCGTGGCATAATTAGTTTTTCTTCTGTATAAACCTTCACTGAACCTGCACCCTCCCTGCCTGACTCTGCATGAGTGACCTTACACAATGGGTCACAGCTTGCCTAGTATAGCACCTAATGTGGTTTACTAAACCGACACCGCAGGTATTTAGTTACTCTTTGCCAGAGCTTTTCAACTTGCGGGTATTTTACCCCACTGGAATAATTTGGGGTAATGGAAATACTAAGAAATATTTACAACTGGCGACTAATATTCATGGCACTAGCGAGGTAAACATCAATTAACAAAAACAGTTTACAGTGTTCCATCTTTTGCACCCTTACTATCGAGTGTTATTTTTAGTACGGCAGTTAAGTGAAAATAAACATTTACAAATATATATATTTTTTGGATCTTGTTTACGTAGAAGTTAAGTAGCTTGCAAAACAAAATAATTTCTTTGAATTACCAATAGTGTAGTAGGAATGATGGATGGGGTATTCACTGTCTTATGGTTGGGAAGCTCTGCGCTATGCTGAATCGGCCTCCGTTGGCCCACGCTAAGTAGCACAGAAACGGATTAGAAGAATCAAAAGTCACAACTTGGTAGAACACCAATGCACGCCCAGTGTCAGGTGCAGAGCGATGAAGGACTCTACAGCTAAAAACTTCGTTCTATTATAATATACATGTTTCAATATCTAAATTTAGCTAGAGTTATTTCTACCGTACTGCATGTGAACCTTCTGCACCAGAAAGAACAACTTGCATTGTTAGTTCTTTAGTTAAAGTATATTAACTCCATTGTCATTGCTGTAACCTCGCCGTCAATTTTTTCTCATACAATAACCTATTGCGACACTTTGGAGCATTCACGTTATTTTTCATGCATGGAATAAACTTTCTGAAAGGTGCATTGCACGTGAACAATAATGAAAAAAACATAATCTGACATTAACGAACATTAAATCCACAAATGCGGCCAAAGTCTTCCAAGTTGCCCATTTATTTATTTATTTTTATTGCGCTAGTAACTTTTGCACTACTATTACTATCACTACTTTTTCCGCGGATCGCTAGCGGAATTTCACACAAATGTAGTTAATGAGCTGAAATTTGTACAAGTTCTTTTGATTTCGCTTGGAGAGCAAAAGTCTGGGAGTGCATAAGTCTAAAAAGAAGGCGTTTGTGGCTATGTTCTACATAGAAGAAGCATAAGAAGCATGGCGGGCGGTTAAGAAGCGGATCCAAGACACATTCGTCCAATACAGTGTGATCATATACAGACGTAAGTGTTCTGTGGTGTGAGTGCAACGAGTGGAAAATAAGCGTGCCACACAAGCGCCTTGGTAGCCACTGGTGGGCATGCCTGCAGTTGCGTCCAGTGATAGCAAGCAAGCAGTTTGTTAACGCAGCTTCAAATACTGGCAACCGTCAAGCTTGTCGTGATTATTGTTATGCAATGCATTAAATTCAAAATTATTTGACCAGGTTTGCATTTTCTTTAAACGTAGTTCATGTCTTTTTCAACTTAATGTTCACCGAATATTTAGTTTAGTGTATATGAACTGATGGCAAACTATACTTTGAAGAGCTTTCTTCAGTATGTATTGCAAATACGTCTATTCTGGATAAAGCGGTTTAATTTTCTCAGATGACTATGGAAACAGAGAAATAATAAATACTCTAAACAAGCATTGGTACAGAGATAAGAAGCATGAGAAAATACTAAATCAACGAACTTATCATTCAAATGCAATTAAGACTACGAACAGATTAAAAACTACGCGACTGATGAATAACTAATAAATTTCTGTTTCAAAACAGAATGAAAGTTTTTTTAGAAGAGAAGTTTTCGTAGACTACACAGAACGAAAGCCTTTTCATAAACTTTTTGTACACTAGCTGTATTCTGAAAGTAAGCGTAAGAGTGCAACTAAAGAAGACAAGCGTTAGTGAAGCACCTTATTAAGCGCATGCAAGCTGGGCCTGGGCGGTACAGGTGGCTGGGCACCAGCTCGTCCAGGTGGTACCTGCGGCTGGTGCTGGGACTTGAGAGACGGGTTCGACAGGTAGATGGTTGGGTCTGCCCCACGCGGCGGCCACTCCACTGCCCGACCTGTTGCGGACGGGTTGCATCAGTTTAAACGTGTTAAACACTGAACAATTTGAACAATTTTACCGATTTGAACAATTTGAACAATTTGAAAAATTTGAACAATTTGAACAATTTGAACAATTTGAACAGTTTGAACAGTTTGAACAGTTTGAACAGTTTGAACAGTTTGAACAGTTTGAACAGTTTGAACAATTTGAACAATTTGAAAAATTTGAACAATTTGAACAGTTTGAACAGTTTGAACAGTTTGAACAGTTTGAACAGTTTGAACAGTTTGAACAGTTTGAACAGTTTGAGCAGTTTATTTATCAAAAGCGATAAAGCAGTAGACTGTTTCTAAGTCATTCTAGTACAATGGACACATTTCAGTTTAGCTACTTGTAGGCTCGAATATGTTCAGCGACTTCTAGGGCATCCCATCATTAACGATTATATCTAAGGTATACAGATATGTTTAACCTAATTCATTTTTAACCTAGTCGCACACTAGACTGATCAATGAAGTGGTTCAAGATTCGACGTTTGATATGAAATTTAATGTTATTCGATGGTAATAGTTAATACAGGCTAGATGAGAACAGTATATTCTAAAAATGACTTAAGATCCATGTCATTAATCGTGGTAAATTACCCTATCTATCAAGGGGAATCATCCTGAGTGGCAATACTCCTTTTCCATAGTTTCCTGTTTTCTTCAATCTAAACTGAATGACCTTTTTTCCTCGGTGAAAGAATTTTTGTATTAAAACGGTGCTTTAAACTAACCTCTAAACTACTTTTTGAAAAGTCATACCCTTCATCAATATTAGGATGCTATGGCCAAAAGTTGACAGCACAACAAATTAAGAACACAGCGCGACTAAGCACGATTGTGTGTGGTGAACAAACAAAGCTCAATTTCTCAAAATACTGTCATCCAAAATCTTTATTCATTGCTATTCGTTTCTTGTGTGAGGCTAGACGAATCCATTTTGTGATTTTCTTCCACCTGAAGCGACAGTGGCAACCCGTGAAAATGTCACTCGTTTTGTGACTTTGCTTCAGTCTGACACTTTTAACTGTGCGTTGAAAAATGATGAGTTCTGAGCGTAGCCTTGAAACGTCTCGCTATCGATGCGGCCCGCCAAAAATCAAACACTCTTATTCATGTCAATTATTTATCGCGGTTAGTTAGTCTCTAATTAAGCTTAGAATTGTACGCCACCGTCTTGACAGAAGCCAATGAACTGCAATCATGCGGAAATTGTCTACATAATTTTATTACCTTTCATTGGTTTAAAAATATTGTGAGCGTTAACTGAATTGCAGTTAAATTTTTGTTGTGAAATCTTTATATACACCCATTTTCCGCAAAGTTAAATGCGTCATATAATTTTCGACGTCATCTCTCATTTTCATACATACATGAATGTTAAGAACCGATCACCTTGTGACTAAAAAAGCAAGGAAATGTTTTATCAAATATCCCAACTTATAAGCTTCAGATAATTAGCGATGTGGCCTTTCATCTTCATACATGAACGCTAAGAACCGATCACCCTGTGACTAAAAAAGTAGTTAATGTTTTCATAGTATAAAGTGATCTATGGTGTGCTATTCTAGGCAAAACAAACTAAGCTTTTAAGAAAGAATTTGTGCCGTCACCTGATAGAACGGTGTGAAAGCTATGTAGCAGCTCGGAAAAGTGAATAACAAGCCGAGAAATTACAATTGCCTAACCATCTTAGTTTCTCAAATTACTCTTGTTCATGTTATTATAACATGTGTTAAAACCTCCCTAGCAAGAGCAAAGACGATTTCAGGATATCGAAAAGAAAAAACCATGCAGAGTGGGTGGTAGCAAACGGGGAATTTATGTACAAAGCGTGTTCCCACTCGGGATACCCTACGCATTGAAATAGCAAGTTAGAAATGAAGGGGCAGAAAAGAACTAGAAGTGAATTTGGAAACATCATCTAAACTGAAAGAAATATAGTGGGCACGAAAGGGACAAATCCCAAAGGCTTATCTGAAGGTGAGGCGACGTAACAGTATTCCCCCTGAGGGCGCCAGTCCTCATAGCACAGGATAGTTAAGTAACTTGATCTTATTCCCTCTCCGCTGTCTCCTAATGAGCTGATCTTCGATCTCTCACTCGAAGCGCCATTCCTACCGCAGAGACTGCTCGTGATTTGTCTCACTACAGGGGAGACAACCGGTGGCACAGCAGCTTTTATAAATGTCAAATCTCATAACTCGAGATATCCAGAGTATTTTGCTACAAACCTACTTATGATGTTGCCGTTCTCACTATTGTATTTTTCTGTCTGATACTATGAAATTGATGTTATAAGGTTTTGAAGGTCATTTTATAATTTACATGGAAGTTTCTGCCATAATGCGCCACAAGCCATTCCGTCATGTACGAGTAGTTGTTTGAATGACTCGCAGTACACGGGTGACTTGCGCGCTCGTCAATTAAGCTGGGACCGCCTCGCTCAAAGTGCATCAGAACTTCACATGCCTGTAGCTACGGGATACTAGCTACAGCCCCCACAACATTTAGTTTCAAGTTTGGACGGGTTCTTTGTTGTCCTCCGGGATTACATAGCAAAATGATAACGAAACCAAAACCTCTACTCTTCAATCGTACCTGAAAGAACTAAAGTAAATATATCAAGCAGAGGGAAATGGAAGAGTGTTGCATTTGTTGGCAAAAACTTTGATAATTAAGTCAAACTTTCCATCCACAATATCATACTATGCAAATGAATAAATGACACGTAGTGTCTGTGCAATGAAATCTTCCTTGTACAAATATTTATTCAGTAAGTTATACGCAATCCAATCTCAGTAGAACAGCGTGACAGTTCTCCATAAAATCAACAAAGTAGGTGTGGACCAGGTGCTTGAGTTCAAATATCACAGAGTGTCGACTGCAGGAGCAAAGAAGCATGTAAAATTATCTTCCTAGCTGACACAAAAATACAAAAAAGGACGCGTATCGCTGTAATTGACCGCGGAATTAATACCCCTGCATTAAAACGTCTTTCTTCAACTATCGTTGCAACTGCGACCCGCACCTGTGTAGCTCTCACACGTACGCTTGTACGTCAGCAGGCATATATCTAAAGCTGTCAGCTCTAAGTGCCTTGTACGAGCATAAAAAACGGTAGCCACTTTTAGAGCAGCTGCAAGCACGCCGCTACATGACCTGCAGAACTGCTCGTCAGCATCACCACAACTCGCGCGAGTCATGAAATTAGTTGGTAATTCTAGGTATAACCCTACTCGAGTTATAATAATGATGCCATCAATTCTTCCGCCTCACGGTCTAGAATTCTAGATGACAGGCTGCCCGCAGAAAAGCATGCTGTACATTTAATTAGAGTTTAAAGTACTAACGCGTGATAGATCATTTTAAAAAGTTAATTTCAAATAGCAGCAGACATGATGCTGTTATTCGACGAGCTTAACTAGTGAATGGTACTTAGCGCATTCTGCTCATCGTTGCATACTTTGCGTTACCGACTAACGAAAGGACATTATTTCTTTGCATTAGTAATCACCTAAAACTTTAAGAGCGTTCGAAGTTGACTTACTTCTTCAACATTACCTGAACAAACAAAATCAGTGTTCTATTTGGTTCTGTTTTGTTCTATTCTGCTTCTTTATTTTGTTTTATAAAATATGTAACTCATTCAAATCACATGTTGCTGCACAAATGGTGTTGGCTCAGAACACTCCTCGGCAGAACACTC
>JACJUY010002508.1:0-89733 GCA_014220935.1 Platorchestia sp. MABIK | reverse complement strand
TCTCAAGGTCTCGTTCTGAGATCCCTCTACTGCTCTCAAGGTCTTGTTTTGAGATCCCTCTACAGCTCTCAGGGTCTCGTTCTGAGATCCCTCTACAGCTCTCAGGATTCCTTTCAGGGTCTCGTTCTGAGATCCCTCTACAGCTCTCAAGGTCTCGTTCTGAGATCCCTCTACAGCTCTCAGGATGCCTCTCAGATTGCCTAGGGCCATGACGGCGACATTCTGCTTCATTCAAGAAATAATAACAAATAATTAGAGGCAGTCGAGCTTCACTTCTTGCAGCGGTCACCACAAGGACTTCTTTTACTCAAGTGATCCTTGCTTTTTTTTATTCTATTTCGAGTCTCTTGAGAATACTTTTTGTCTTAGTCACTAGAGGAAAGACTTGGGCTATGAGGGGAAATTGTGTCTTTCATTGAAACTTTACCCAAAAATTCTCGTCTTCTTCGTATTACAACTTTCTTTCGCGATAAGTTTTTTCATTTAAGGGACGAGATAAAAATGTCAACGATGCGGGTCTGGTTGGAAGCATTTTTTATGTGCTGCTCTTTTGAATGCAAGTTGTAAGAAAACATCTAATCCATGATCTGTTTTGAGTTTTTCTAAAGAATGGGACATTTTTTCACCTTAATTGATTCTCTAATTTGAGTAAGGAATGGCTTTAGTATTGTCTGCTCGTTTTATGTCAATTAATTAGGAAAATATGTAATTAAGAGAGCGTAATATTTTCGACCGATTCCGCCTACTTTTAATCTATACCATCAGTGTAAAACAATATAAAAATTTGTAATGAAAAAATGTCATCATCAGCCTAAAAGCATCTCATACAACGTACAAGCTTGCAATAAAGCTATGAGATACCGAGGCATTGTTATGCATTTATCTATAAAGTACCTCAGCATTTAAAGTACGCGTTTTAGCAACTGCTTGACCTTTAACTGCGTAAGCAGAAACACCGAGAAAATCTAAGTATTTTTCATTCTATGAAATCAAATTGCATTCAAGAAACGAAGTGTGGAGTTCCATTTTATCTGCAGCAGACAGGAAGACATTAACACTAGCTGAGCCTCGAGAGAATGAAATAAAGGATTCATTTCATTTGAACTTAATTTGCATTTTGCTGTGGTGGCTAAAAATACGAGATTGCAGCTCTTTCAAAACGTGTTGCATAACTTTTAACTTATTTTTCACGCGTAGAATTGAAATGTATTGAAATTTAAAATTTCAAAATATTTATAGTTTCTCGGAGGATCATCTTGAATCAAATGAGCTCAGCAGATTCTTTATTAAATTATTTCCGAGTAAGCGAACTTCATTATACACCGCTCACGAAATAGATTCGTTAAACGATTTGATTATTTCAAGGATTTCGCAGTTAGAAAATTTATTAAAACACATACCCTAGGCCCCCTCAGGGGGATACAACTATTGTGTCTATGGGAATTGACGCTCGCTGGGGGACTGTGTGAGTGCCTGAGCTAACGGTTAGGTAGGCTTCCTTTTTGTTAAAATAGAGTAGGTTTTTGTTTCGTTACGGACCATCTTTTTTCGGTTCACTGCTGTCCTGTTTTTCAGCACCTACCACTTTTTTCTTCAACTCGCTCTTGTTTTATGATCTTTTTTCTTTACGTACTGTTTCTATGCACCTCGTGCATAGATTCCGCGTTCCCTCAACTCCATGCTAAATAAAGCCTTCGTCCTTCCTCTCTTATAACATCTTTGTCGTGGTAATGGGAGGCTAAAACTTTCTTAAATAATCGTAATAAAGATAACATACCCTAGGCAGTGTCCAACTGCCATTTGAACTTGTGTTGTTACAACTAATTTAGAAATGATCATGTTAGTGACAGTCGACTTTGCGACAAAATTCTAGATGAAAATATGGAGATTTTCATTGGGCTTGTCTAGCATCCAGAACGTAAATCCTTTTTGCAATGAAACTTATAAACCACTTCATTAATCCCAATTCGCGAGAACCCTTTTAACAGAGCCGAATAATGACGTCGAAAACTGCATTGTAGTAAATTGAAGCGTTTGTTTTATTTTGGAAATAAGTTGATGCTTAAAAATAGTATTTATCGATTTGAAAATAATATTTAATATGCAATGTGAGAAATATTTCCGTTTTGCACCAACTATTTCATGTAGTCCTTTTCATTAATTCCCATGCATTGACTGGTTCATTGTTACCTAATTAATTATAGCCAACAATATCATTACCTGCATTTCATCTTAACTTATTTGCAAGCAATAATGCACATTTTGCTTTTTTGATTGTTTTTAACATGCCATCTTACTGACACTCGCCTGTCAGCACAGAAACAATCCTGACCAACAAAAATTAACCGAAACATTAATCACTCGCCATACCCTTTTCGAATTTAAATATTTTCTGCATCACAATTTTCTCCTCTAAAACTCTCGTTTCTGTACTCGGGGTGACATAAATCGTTACCCTCATTACTTGGTTCGGTGCGGCTCTAATCGGAACTTTCTTTTTGGTATTTTCGTGCTGTGGTGCCCTAGTTTCTCACAATTTGTTTTTTACAGACGACAGTTTCTTCGTGCGCTCCTGGAGGACGCAATTAGCTCTGCAGTCATATTTTTGTTGCGTCTTGAGTTTTTGTCCGCCGAAGCTTCCGTTCTTCTGACGTTCTCCGGAATGAAACATTTCTCAGCTATTCTACATTGGGGACCCCTCAGGGGGATCCAACCGTTGTATCCATGGGAATTAGTATTCCCAGGGGGAAAATGTGAGGGCCCTAGCTAAGAGTTAGGTTGGCCTTCTTTTTATTGAAATAAAATATTTTATGCTATGTCGAGGACCAACTTTTTCGGTTCACTTCTGTCCTTTTTTTAAGCCCCTACTACTTTCCTCTTCGACTTTTATTTTGTTTCATGAACTTCTTTCCCAACTTACTGTTTCTATGCCCTTTCTGCATAGATTCCGCATTCCCTAACATCCATTCTAAATGGGGCCTTCCTCTTTCCTCTCTTCGATACACTTTTTTTGTAGCGGTTAGGGAGGCTTAGACTAACCTATAATCTAATCTACGTTGGGGATGTTTGCTGCAGAAGCTACGATGTAGCGCACTGTTCTTTGCTGATTTATCAGTTTGCCATTTCCTGCCAGTTTTCTTTTTACTTGTTTCTCGTGGCTTCAAACTTTTTTGCGATTTTCTTGTAAGTGTATTCAGATTTCCTCCGGTGATTTTGTGCGGTTAAGTTTTCACCATACAATGAGATACTGTAACGGAAACTAGATGGTTGAAATAACACAACAATTCTTGAATCAACATGGTAACTGAAGGGAGAGCTTAAATTGATATCACTCCAGAAAATTGAGAAAATAACACGTGAATGAAGCCAGTACACCTTAAATTTTCGTTTTCAATGTCACCGTTTTAATTCTCTAACAGTTGTCAGGAATAGTTCCTTTCAACTTTCATTTTAATGCTGAATACTTAACTGTCTGAAACAGTGGATTGTTATTACAACTTTTACCTTTAACTACTTAACACCACTAGCCTGTATCCAGTTATCACCCATTATGATTTTTTATAATTTTTACCTTTAAAATGGCGATTTTCAGTAGTTTTCCCTCTCAAGGTGCATAGGATAGGCACTAGGCTTAGGTTTATTAGGATTGTCACTCTTACGCTGTGGAAGATAAGCGTACTTCGCTTGGATACTGTTAGCTTTCCTCAGCTGTAGATCGATCATTCATGCTTGTATCCTATGAAGCCACAACGTTTTTTTTAATTATCTCAACTTCTCGGTTATTTTTCCTGTCTATTCTTCTTCTTCTTGTTTCTGTGCCGAGGGCATCCTGTGTGGAAACACACCTTATGCATTGATTCCTAGTTTTTTACAGTCTGTACTAAATTGTCCCTTCGCATTGCACTCATGCGATCGCCTTCATCATGACTAAGGAATCTTTATACAACTAATATAATAAAAGTATTTGTGGTTATATCGATGATAATAACAGTAATATTCAGATGCCCATTTTCAAATACTCCATTTACCCCAACCTGTAATTCGTGAAGCCCACATTCAGTGACCACTCCTTACTCTGATTGGGTATCATCATCTCAGTCATCATTTCAATTACTGCGTTTTACTGCAAATCGTCGCCAGGCAGGCTCTCTGGGAGATCAGCTAGTTCTCTTAAAAACAACAATGGAGCGTCTTCTTCCAGTGGCTATTTTGGGCAACTTTTCCTCACTTTTTACGACGTCATTAGCAAGCAAGCTTAATTGGCACTCGTAAAAACACAATGCCAAGTCCCTCTATTTTTTCAGCTCAAGATTTCATTACGCAATATCTAGCATAGTTATTGTCTTTTATTATTTTATTGTTGTTTCATGACGAGTCTCTGACGGCTCAGGAAAAGTGTGCTGTCCAGGAAATTTTGTTCTGGTTTTTCTCCCAAACTTCAGAAAATGTTTTGTCGTTTCTCGTTAGCGGTTTTTAATTGTATTTGTTCAACATTTTTAAGGGTTGTTGGAATGGTTTCCACACAGGAAATTCTTTGAAGGCAATTCCTTGAAAATTTTGTTTTTTCATGAGGGAATGAATATTGCGTGTCTCTCCTCCTCTATTTCCTGTCAGTGTTGTGTCTCTCGCTTGCAATTAAACTGGCCACGTTTAAGAAGAATTAGATACTTTTTGAACGAGGAAGCCTCAAAAGGATTATTTCAATTTCAATTTGCAACTAGCTTTCACAGTTGATTTTTGACAATACGTCCAAGGAAATTAAAATTACTTTTGAAATTAGAAAATGAAGCTCAATAAATTAAAAATCGCATTCGATATTAAAAATTGAGATCAATACAGCAATAAATGTGCTCGAAATTAGAAATTGCATCCAGTAAAATTTGAAATGTGTTTTAGTTTTTTAATTTCTGGCAACTAAGTTAAAATTACAATTGGCATTGTCTAAAATTCATTAAATTAACTGGGATTTGCTGCTTGCATCTACGCACAGCGCTTATTGCAATTTGAGTTGCATTGAAAGCTGTAAGTCGAGGTTAATTGAAAGTGAATTACGTGTGGAATTAGATATAGAAACTAACCTCAAGACCTGGAGTAGTTGCTCACAGTTTGTGTTCAACATAACTCGCATTTTATTTTCGTTGTTGAATATTTAAGCAATTAATTGGTATCTAAAGAATCGTTTGATACATTCTCCCATTTTTTAGTTCTTTACGTTCGGTCCAGCATTCTTACAATATTTATTGCGCATCATCCCAAAAATTTTTAATCTTTTAATGTGAAAAAGTTACTCGTTCTAGAAAGCGCGCACTTTCTAGTTCATAAATCTAGAGCCGCTCCTCGTAACTTCCCTTCCCATTCAGTTGACCTTTTCTTCCAATCATTGTTTATGTGTGTTTTCTGTGAATTGCTTTCTTCGATTTCTGTGGCGTCGATAATTTTTCATTGCATTCCATTCTGAATCTTTTCAAGGCCACACAGCCATGTTGGATGGCGTTTATGAATTAATCGAAGCACTGCAGCTAAAATTTTTTGATGATGGCTGAGAATACTTAACACTTTTTTAATTCTGCTCTTAGTCAAGTCTTTCTCAAAATTTAAAATCAGTAGAGCTTACAAATGAATCTGTGACCATTGAATTTCGAGTTTCATTTGTTTGGAGCACCAATTCAAAAAACGTTCACCATGTGAACACTTGCCTGTTTCGGTCTCGTTCACGGTGACACGCACGTTCCTATTCAATTCCAAATCATTGAACATTTTTTGGCATCTCGATCACGGTGGCACGTACATTCCTGTTCAATTTCAAATCATTATTAATCATTTTTTTGGCGTCTCGATATCGGTAAAACTTTCGTTCCTGTTTAATTCCAAATCACTGAACTTTTTTTTGGCGTCTAGGTGACGGTGAAATGTTCGTTCCTGTTTAGTTACAAATCATTAAATATTTTTTGGTGTCTCGATCTCGGTAACACGTTCGTTCCTGCTTAATTTCGAATCCTCATTAAACATTTTTAGCGTCACTTCAAAGTTTCCGTTTACTTTGGCTTCGATCGTTCGTAGAGCCCGAAGAGCTACTTTTATTTCGGGAAACATCCCCACTCCCTGAGAGGCAGAACTCCTCGCCGCTCTGGCGCCGCAGCCTCACGACCGTGAAACAAAGCGCGACGTCCAACCTTGATTGGGACCAGGCGCGGGATGGCCAAGTGGGTTTATGGGACGAGTTTTGCTCCCGAAGTTCCTTCTTCTAATTTGGGAGTAATTGAAAGAGGATATGCGGTGACCGAAGTTCCTTCTTCTAATTTGGGTGTAATTGAAAGAGGAAATGCGGTGACTGAAGTTCCTTCTTATTTGAAGTTCCTTCTTCTAATTTGGGTGTAATTGAAAGAGGAAATGCGGTGACCGAAGTTCCTTCTTCTAATTTGGGTGTAATTGAAAGAGGAAATGCGGTGACTGAAGTTTCTTCTTATTTGAAGTTCCTTCTTCTAATTTGGGAGTAATTGAAAGAGGATATGCGGTGACCGAAGTTCCTTCTTCTAATTTGGGTGTAATTGAAAGAGGAAATGCGGTGACTGAAGTTTCTTCTTATTTGAAGTTCCTTCTTCTAATTTGGGTGTAATTGAAAGAGGAAATGCGGTGACCGAAGTTCCTTCTTCTTATTTGAAGTTCCTTCTTCTAATTTGGGAGTAATTGAAAGAGGATATGCGGTGACCGAAGTTCCTTCTTCTTATTTGAAGTTCCTTCTTCTAATTTAAAGTTCTTTCTTCTATTTTAAAGTTCCTTCTTCTAATTTGAAGTTCCTTCTTCTAATTTGAAGTTCCTTCTTCTAATTTGAAGTTCCTTCTTCTAATTTAAAGTTTCTTCTTCTAATTTGAAGTTCCTTCTTCTAATTTGAAGTTCCTTCTTCTAATTTGAAGTTCCTTCTTCTAATTTGAAGTTCCTTCTTCTAATTTGAAGTCCCTTCTTCTAATTTGAAGTTCCTTCTTCTAATTTGAAGTTCCTTCTTCTAATTTGAAGTTCCTTCTTCTAATTTGAAGTTCCTTCTTCTAATTTGAAGTTCCTTCTTCTAATTTGAAGTTACTTCTTTTAATTTGAAGTTCCTTCTTTTAATTTGAAGTTCCTTCTTTTAATTTGAATTCCTTCTTCTAATTTGAAGTTCCTTCTTCTAATTTGAAGTTCCTTCTTCTAATTTGAAGTTCATTCTTCTAATTTGAAGTTCCTTCTTCTAATTTGAAGTTCCTTCTCCTAATTTGAAGTTCCTTCTTCTACTTTGAAGTTCCTTCTTCTAATTTGAAGTTCCTTCTTCTAATTTGAAGTTCCTTCTTCTAATTTGAAGTTCCTTCTTCTAATTTGAAGTTCCTTCTTCTAATTTGAAGTTCCTTCTTCTAATTTGAAGTTCCTTCTTCTAATTTGAAGTACTTTCTTCTAATTTGAAGTACCTTCTTCTAATTTGAAGCTCCTTTTTCTATCATGGGTGTAATTGAATGAGGATATGCGGTGAATTCTAGCGGGCTCTTTGCAATACATGGTAATGGTCGGTGCAGTAGTTGAAGTGCTGAGTAGTTTTAGAAGACAACTTGTTCCGCATCAGCATCTAATGTGGATCCTGCTTAAACATTTTACATGTTCTTACACAGGAACATATTCACAAACTCATACGCATTATCTCAATTACAAATTCACTTATTTGTAAATGCTCGAAAATAGTTTACCATCAACTTATTTTCCAGAAACGCTCAAGCAATACTTCTACCCTTACTCCCAAATACTAGCATCCACCGACGGGATGTCAACCACTGGATCCTGCTCAAATCCAATCATTGAAAATGAAAAAGGCGCACACGCACCCACTAACACAGAGACCCCGATTCTGCTGTTCTAAGAATGCAGCGCACTCGCCCATTCGGCATCGTAAGAGAGCCTCGCAGTTCCCCAATGGCCAGAACCAAGGCAGCCTCGCCTCTCTATTTGAGCCAGAACAACATTCTGTTTCTATTCCCCAAAGCGGTCTGGCACAACTTGGGCACTTGCAAAGCCGGAAATGCAGATTGCGTTATATGCTCGAGTACACGGCCATTCCACGTTCGGGACGGCAGCTTTCGGTGCAACGGTCCGTCGAAAAGACGGCCACCGACTCGACGAGCCTTGCAAACGGAACGCCCGCTCTGGCTGCAGTTGTAAATCGCCTCATTAGGAGAACGAAAGAACAAATCGGGTATTAGTGCGAACTTGTGAGAGAATTGCAGCGGATTAGCGCGACCATCTAGCAGTGATGGAAGGAGAAAGATCAAGTTGCAATGGTGCCAAGAGCTTCTTTGCGCTGGTGAAGCCTGCATCTCTGTGCTGAAACTGCGAGAGAAATCGGCCATTTGTGAGAGAACGCATTGAGATTAGCAATTGGAGGAGCTTGCAGAGAGCTGAGGGATGCAGGGCTAGTTGTGCCGGTTACAGGATCCCTGATAATTACTTGATGGTACATTTCACTGAGATTGTAGTAGTATTTAGCCATATATGAAATGAAAATCCATGTATTTATAACGAAATCGAATAATATCTATGATGTATACTGTATCAAGAGGTTACAAGAATACGGCGAATAATTCGTTAGCTTGTATTTTAGATCTTACTTTTCAATCACTTGTGATGTGAAAAAAGACATTGTCCAAAAATTAGGCTCCTGAATTTGTCTCGCATTTCAGCGATGAAATTCTGTTACTCCGAAATATCTTGTAGTTAATACGATTCTTTTTAGATTTTTCCTCGCTTTCGTCTCGCAAGGCAATGAGAACACCATGACATACGCACATCAAATGGTAGATGTCCCGCAAGCTGACACGATTTGCAAATCAAATGATTTCGCAATGTTAATCCTCGGCGAACCAAAAGTTGGGTGCATTCCCACATCTGCGCATGTTCGATGGAACATTGTATACTAGTCATTATTCTGGTTATTAGATCTGCATCTATAAATATCACAAAATATAAAGGCTTGGTGATTAGGGCCTCGATACTTAATATTTCTTACGATATCGCTGACAAAATTTCGTCATCATATACCAAGGATAGTACTCGAAAATTCAATTTACTTGAATCGTTAACGCAGGTTATCAAAATAAATTTAAAATTGAAAATGGCATAGGAATGAAGTTGAAATGAATTTTAGGTGCAAAAAAATACATGTTATAAGTTCTAAATATGAGTCACAACGTGCAGAGTGTGTGTCCTGAATGAGTCATACTGTGCAGAATGTGATCACTGCAGGTCATCACGTGACGAGACAAGGCTGGCTCAATAGTGATCATAACGTGACGAGGCTGGCTCAATAGTGATCATAACGTGACGAGGCTGGCTCAATAGTGATCATAACGTGACGAGGCTGGCTCAATAGTGATCATAACGTGACGAGGCTGGCTCAATAGTGATCATAACGGGACGACGTTGGCTCAATAGTGATCATAACGTGAAAAGGTTATGTTCAAGAAAAGAACAAAACGACACTTTGAACGGCATTACAAATGTTACGTACATCGTACTGAGAAAATAACTCCGTTCCTTGCTTCGTTTGTAGGGGCATGTGAAAGACAATAAACCATCGTCAAGTGGCTCATATCCACAACGCAGGGAAAAGCTCTCTATATTGGCTTTTTTGTCGGTATCTCTGAGAAGTAATTACTCTCCCGTTGCTCAATAAACATGGAAACAGCTCACAAAATGCTGCGTACTTTCCTTTGCTCCGAACAAAGCAAGCCTAGCTGATTATGGTGAGATATTTTGCCTCTTTCTGTGTATCATACAGAGACCAACTCCACACGTTTTCATCGAGAGGCTGTTCAAATTTTTTCCACGTACCAGCTAACTCTTCCATCGAGAGATAGGTAGCGTCAAAGAACAGTCCTTAAAATACACAAGAGCATTCTTGTTGTACGCTGTCTATTGTGCTTATAATTTCGCCTGGACAAAGCGTTTACACTTGGCAGCAAAACTAGAACCGACGGAATACATTTGTGTTAGCTAACTTGGAAATAACATCTTGCGCGTGCATTCTCTCCCCTGCGCAAGATCAGCTGCAGAAGCATCAATAGATAACTTTTTACTGTTCTTTTATGAGTTGCTTGGGAGACAGAAGGCCTCTGCTGGGTATTTATCGCAATACTTTCGCTCATAAAGGACCCGTGTGGGGTAACTAATGCTTCAGCAGATTTCCCTTAGAGCTCGGGGAATCGCTTCGTGGTAATGCACAACTTCGGAGGAGAAATCATCAGAAAAGCTGGATTTCAAAGACCGGTAGTTCAAGTCCACGCCTATTGGGAATGACAAAATGTGAAATTTTATTTATCAATTCTCCAACTCTTTTCCCTTATCAGTAACGGACTGGAACGATTTTGAGTAAGCTTTAGTTTTGTTTCTACGTGGTGTTTGTAGTGAGGACTAAAAGGTTCTGCAACAGTTCACCGAGCGGATGACAGTATGAAATTCTTTTAAAGTGTCATCATGAGTCTGCATTGGTTGATTCATTGAGAAAAGGAATTTCATCCGAAGTTATTAATAATTTCATCCAGAAACGGAGCAAGAGATAATTAATTAAAGCTTGAATATACGTTTCATTCAGGAGAAAATATGGCTGCAAGACGATTACATGGCTGCTAGAAGACTAATTGCTAGAAGACTGTAGTAATCTAATGAAACTTCGCAAATGGTTGTGCCCGGTGTTCGATTGGAAATTTTTTTTCCACAGTGAGTTGAAAAGGACCCAAATTTCCTGGTGTCAATAATCCTTTCATTCACTCACTTCTTAACGAAGTGGAAATAAATACAGGATTTTATGTTGCGCGGTATAATTTTTGCGGATAATATCCTCGTACTGTTGCTTTCAAGTGATTCCTGGAAACGCACAGGATTTATCCTCGTTTGTTTTTGTTTTAAATTTGGCCATCTGATGTCATTTCTATTACTGAAAGCGAAAAGTTCAAGAGGTTTTCACTAAAAAATTCAAGAAAAAAGCGAGGTGCATGCTAAAGCGATTACTGAATTTTCAACACTGTTTCGCCCACTAAATATACGTACAAGCAAATTTTTTCCTAGCGTTGCATTCAGACGCTTTAATTCACAATAAAAAGGAAGGCCAGGAAAAACGTGTTTGGTGATTTTGCCTTAGCACAACAATAGCGTTCAAGCAGTAAAATTACTCACTTTTTACTTAATAACAGTTTAAAGTGACATCAGCAAATGGTTTGATTTGTTTGTTTTGCAAGAGATGACGTCGACGATATTAGTTGATGTTAACGATGCAAGCGGAAACATGACGAAATTATACGATTCGCTTGCCATTGGTGTGATCGTACACCCGACCTACGTTGATATCATTGGCATAGATCTGTGGTTCCCAACGTTTTTTTCGCCCCGTATTGCTAAAAAAATTTAATTCGAACCTCGTACACCTTAAAAAAATTAACGAAGAAACAATGTTCAATTATTTACCTGGACTTCTTCCCACCCTCTTGAATATCATCTCGAAACCTCATGGGGTGCTAGCAACCCAGGTCGGGGAACCCCTTGTATAGATGAAGGATGAACGATGAATTTTGCAAGATAATCTCGTTAAGTGTGACATCAGTGCAGTTGAAAGAGAAGCGTGTGAGAGAAAACACAGAGATGGTGAGAAAAAATTATTCTTAAGAAGCCTGATTTCGACACTCGATAGAAAATGACATTTTATTATTATTGGGAAAAGAATAATTCAATAGAAAAATACTTGCACGCTTCATTAGGAAATGGAACATAAAACTGAATGAACTTAGGTTGTTGTGCAGAGAGCTGAGAACTAAAAGATTCCTCTTTCGAGTTTGTGACTTTAGTCCATTTGACGATATTTGCGAGGTTTTGATGCGTTCTAGTTCAATGAACAAAGTAGTTCCGCTGGATTTCAATCTACCTGTCGTACGAAGATATACGATCTTCTTTATCGCTGGATTAGTCGTGAAATATTCCGAAATTGGTTTTAAGACTGGAAAATGTGGTAATAGAAATATTAAAAACTTGTTGGCATCAACGGGAAGCATTAATTATGTAAAACAAAGTTTTCCGAATAATACAGGAAGAACTAAGGCTGGAATGCGACTATTAGGCGACCTCACTCGAAGAATTGAACTTAGGTAAAAAAATCAGTTTCCTTATACGACCACTGACCAGTGCTGAAAATTCTTGAGCATCTCAGTGATCCTCAAAATATTTTTTTTTCAAATCAAAAGATAAAATTATCACTGCTAAATCCCAAGTTTTTACTTGACTTCGCAGGTTTATGTTTTTTTTGTGTATAGACTGAGGCTTGGAATTATTCTTAATTTAACCTTTGAGATGCTTGTCAATCCATTTTGAAAACCAGTACGATCGGAACAAACGACAATGGGTGCTGCTTACCGAGAGAATTCCATCGTTTCAAAGTCACGCTGCAAGTGGATAGAGCTGCAACTCAACTGACCCTGTACTGAGTCAGTGGAAGGGAGAGGTACATAGAGTTTTACTTTGTTAAAGTACTGATAATTACTGATATCCACTGCAGAACAATGCACAGCTGTTGCATGTTTGATTGGCTGGTCCGTCTCCCTGTCACAATTTACTTTATTATTTATTATTAAAAATGGAACATTGCTCGAAGGAATAACGTAGGAATAGAATTGGAAATATTGCTCATAGGGATGATGGACTGGACGACCGTATCTACGATACTACCTGATTATGATGTTTATGTGCTCTATCGTTCATTATAGAATCCTATCATTTTTGATAGGCTATGTTCGCTAGTAAATAGGCTATGTTCGCTAGTAAATAGGCTATGTTCGCTAGTAAATATTAAACAGCCCTTTGTGCTCGATGTGAAATGGGGCGCCCGAGCTGAGAGTTAGGTGGCCTTCCTTTTTGTTGAAATAAAATGTTTTGTTGAGTTCAGGACCATCTTTTTTTCTCAGTTCACTGCTGTCCTATTTTTCGGTACCTAATACTTTCTTCTTCAAATTTTATCATGTTTCATAATCTTATTTCTCAACTTTCTGTTTCTCTGCCCTTCCTGCGTAGACTCCGCGTTCACTTACCTACACCCTAAATGGTGCCTTCCTCCTTCCTCTCTTTGGATCGCATTTGTTGCGGATAGGGAGGCTTAAACAAACTAATAATCTAATCTCGTGTGCGATGTAGGCTATAATAAAAGTTACTCTCATTTCACAACAATGGGCGCCACATGCACTTGAAAAGTGGGGCAATACATTCACATCAACCATTCACATCAACGAAAGTGCTATATGGCGGATGTTGGAGCAGTTAACTGTGCCTCATATGCAGACCAGAGTGTCAATAAGGTTTTGGAAATTTCGAAACAAACCTTCAATATTAGTTCCATAATGAGAAGAATGTTCGAAAGACTCAGCGCAATCCTAAAGCGAAATTTGCTTGGAGTTCGAGAGCTTTCCAGTCGCATACGTTCCACACCTCACATTTTGAGGGTTTAAAATCAATAACCGGTTAAATTAAACCTGGAAGCATATTTCTCTCTAACAAAGTTTTGCAAAAAGGATTAATAATTTATGGTGTTCTAAGTTTTCAGGGTAAATAAGGAATAACGGAATTAGTATTCCCACTTGCAATAAATAAATAAATAAATAAATAAATAAAATCTTCATTTCAATTTTCAGACAGAAGTTTGTTCTAGTTCGCTTCGAAGGTTTACTTGATTCTAAAAGATACATTCGAATCCGTGAACTGAAACAAATGCGTAAATTTCAAGTACCTAGAGCTTAAAGCGAAACAAATTAACATGAAATCGAATGATAGTTCACTTCAACCATACAACGAAAAAAGTGGATAAATGAATCGCTCTAAAAATTACCCCGGTCGCCGCTGAGCATCGTTCACAAATTAAGAATTATATCAGAAGTATCGCTGTTCGCGAACAATTGCTGTGAGATATAAGCCATAACTGCTAATTACACTACTTCTTTAGAGGCAAGTTCTGGAAGTGCCCAATTTAAGACGGAAATAATCGTAACTCTCGTCAGAAATTAATGCTCGAGGCCAGGTGGGTCTTTTGTCGCTTGGCGTTGCCGCGATAATTTCCTGTTTTGAGGACATGTATATTTTTTAACGAAATTAGAAATGTTTTTTGTGGTGTCTTGCCCCTCAGGAAAATACAACTATTGTATCTATGAGAATTGGCACTCTCAGGGGGAATATGTGAGGGCCCGAGAAGAGAATTTAGAGAGGCCATTTTTTGTTGAAATAAAGTTTGTTTGTTAAGACAATCTTTTTTCGGTTCATTGCTGTCCAATTTTTCAGCACCTGCTACTTTCTTCTTCAAATTTTATCTTGTTTCATGAACTTCTTTCTCAACTTAGTGTTTATATGCACCTTCTACATAGATTCCGCATTCGCTTATTTAAATGGTGCCTTCCTCCTTCCTCTCTTCGGCACACTTTTTTTTTTAACGATTATGGAGGTTAAACTAACATTTAATTTTATCTGTGGGCTTTTTGATTATTCTCCGTGATGGTTTATTATGGCTTTTGGAAGTACCCTAGAGATTGTTTTCATATCAAAAACAGTAATGACAGTTGTTCAGTTCTATTTTATGATGTCTATTTAACTTAAGGCCAGACCCACTTCCTCTGAAATTCCACAGCGATTATTCAGAAATTTTCTGACTACGTATTTTCAGGGGGAAATTAGACCCTCTGGAAACAAATTAATTTCATTAGCAGGTAATGGCTTGTGCTAAAAACCTTCTAACAATTTTTCAGCGCGCGGCATTTTGGGGCGACAAATAGAAAAGAAAGGACTTGGTCGTCTTCACAGGGTCGCGTGAGAGGCAAAGTCAGGTACCTCGCAGACCTTCAAGCCCGCTCGGTTTGGAGGACGTCAGTGGGGTTTGGCAAGTGATTTAGATGGAGATTCGCGCTAGTCTTCGGAGCGTGAACTCGTATATAAACACAGCTGCTTACCCCCGTCTCCGAGCGAGCCAAGAGTAAACCATTGTTCTGAGTATTTTATGGTTGAAAAACTGAGAGAAAAACCGGCCATTTGTCGTGGTTGCCATGGCTGCAGTCTGCGTTAAGTCGAACAAGCGATTTACGGGCCGGATGCCCAAGCCTCATTCACGTGGAAACTTGTTTGTTGCCCTTAAATTATACGGTATACCTCATCTCCCTATGCCAGCTTAACCAAGTTGAAATTTATAGCTGGATTGTCTGCGATTTCTGGCCGCTGGAAAGCGTTACAGCGCAGGATCGGCTTCAATTTATGAGTGGAATGTCCGACGTTGAGCGCCGGAAAAGATTTAGCTTCGGTGGGCCGCACCGATGGCTGAACGTTACCTTTAATCAGCGATCTTAATGGTACCGTTTTGCAGTTGTTTCAATCAGGACTTCAATTTGCGTTTGTTTGTGGGAAGTAGGAAGGTCTGCGCTTATTCACCTGCTTATTATCACGTGAGTGCGAATTGTCAGTATTACTGTAACACCTGCAGAAATAAGGTTGACGGTGTTCTGAATGTTTCCAGGCGAAATACGTTCTCGTTTTAATATGAACTCGCAATTTCAGAAGATAATTTTCAAGAAGAACATCGCTAACCACGAACTTCATTGTGTTCTCTTTGTACCCTAAACAAGAGTTCAGAATTTTAAAGTAGGATATCTGATGATAGAAAATGGTTCCTCTTTGTATTCATATACTAAAACTCTCAGAAAATTGCTAATAACTAAGTTGAAATAAGCTGTTTAAACACTGCTTCTTATCTAACTAGATATTTACATGATTCAATCAAATGCTACTCTGCTTTGAATTTTTACAACATCTACCCATAAATCCAAGAGCAGAAGTAGGTTTTTTCAAATTTCTCACATGCCCTATGTAGTTCAGAAACTGAAATCAATTCATGTTCTAGTTGACGCAAATAGATCACATCGACGAATGTTAGTGACGGAAAAAACCGAAACTCTCATCAGATATTATCAGTTTGCTTTGGATTCTAAGCTTAGGAGATTTAATAATTCAGTGACATGACCGCAAAACAACTTCATGCGCCACATTGGCATAGGATTGAAGCTGTGTACAGCGCCTGAAAATTCTCTGAGTGTCAGCAGATGAGTAAAGTTATCCGAGCGTCCGCCGTGAGAGGAACTTCGCAGGAAATGTCGTGTCTAACTTATGTTCGAAGCCAAGCCACTCATTGCATAATGACAGAGTTTGGCAGTCCATCATTTTCAAACTTTTACCATATATAAGGGAAACATTTCAATGATGAATGCTTTGATGGATTATATGTACCAGTGAGAATAGATAATTTCTTGTACGTCGCTGATAAATTTTGTTCTAAATGTGAGTAAAGTCTGACAAAAACGCCTAGCGATGCATAAACACAAAGAAAAAACAACGAAACTTTTAGTGAACTGCAAAAGCTAAACAAAAGTTTATGCTTTCTGTAGAATTTTTCCTTCTGATAATTTTGAAGAGCCAATGACGCTTCAGGTCTTCCAGATATTTTATTCTTCAACATGAAATAGAATGGGCACCTATAAAGGGGTGCAATTATTGTATCTATATATGGGAATTAGAACTCCCTGTGGGAAAATATGCGAGTGCCCTAGCTAAGAGTTAGGTAAGACTTCTTTTTGTTGAAACAAATTGTTTTTTGATATGTTAAGGACTGCAATGTTTTCGGTTCACTGCTGTCCTGTTTTTCAACACGTGCTACTCTCTTCTCCAACTTTTATCTTGTTTCGTAAACTTCTTTCTCAACTAACCGTTTCTCTACCCTTTCTGCATAGATTCCGCGTTCCCATATCTCCATACTAAATGCAGCCTTCCTCCTTCCTCTCTTTGAAACGCCTGGTTTGGGGGGGGGGGGGCATAAATAACATCTAATCAGAAATAAAATAAGTCCTTCTAAATACAGAGGCTGAAAAATGACATCGCCACACGCACGTGACCCTGCACGTTGAGTGAGCGTTTCTAATCTCGTCATCAAGGGGCATGCAATCAGCTTTAAAAATAGACTTATTCGGCACCTGCAACTTGATGGCAGTGAGAGCGAGTGCCACTCTTGATGCCGGCAGCAGAAATGGGCCTACAACTTTAAGACATTTTCTCTCACTCTCTTTGAGTAAAATCAAACTCCTCTTCCAAGAATAGAAGGTCCATGCAGGAGAGGGTTTCAACACGAAAGGCGCCTACAGACCGAGGATACACAGACGGTTCCTCAGAGTTGTGATGTGATCCGGTGTGGTAGGAAAGGTAGTATGGCCTTGTGTTCAGAAGACACTTCGACGTAATCTTCAACTCAATGTCGTCCGCTTGTGAAAACTGACTCTAATTGAAACGTTTTGGTGATTGGGAGGTTTCAATGTACTCCTTGAAAGTTAAATTGCCATGAAAAAAATAGCGAATACCTGACGAGAAATAATACTCTACGCTTGATACTGATGAAATTCTGTTCCAGGAAATACTGAAGAGAATCCTGAATTTGAGTTTAACTGTCGGCGGTAATTTTATTCAACATATACTTGCCGACCCTCGTTATATGCCTCAGCAAAGCGCCAATAGAAGCAATATTCGGCCAACCTTTAAAAGCTGACCTGAAGCACTGTTAGGAGACTCAACCTAAGCAAAATATTCGCATGACTTCAATATGTTACATATTAAACTCGCCCACGCACACACAGTGAGGGATCTGGAGAGCTGCGGTAATAAATTTAGGATAGGAGTGATCGAAAGGACAGCGAAGCCTAATGATGATGCAGAGCTCTTTGCTGCAAAGTTCATGGAGACGAATAGTGCAAAGTAAAGGCAAGTGCTCGCCCACAGCCCATCATTGTGGTTCGCTGAAGATACATGACCAGGGCTCGGCACCCATCGCAAAGATTAGCAGTTCGTGGGTCGAGTCAAATAAAGATTACATTCACTGCAATATTCTAAAAAGCTAACTAGTGATAGTTTTGGTAAAAGATCTTGGCTTTAACACGTTGGTTGCGATGGAATTAATGACCGAATTAATGTGTAGAAACGGAGGAAATTTTCATAAAGCGACTGACTGACAGCTGGTCACAAACTCAATTTTCATAAATCCATCATCAAAGTTAAATGAAAGCGCGGTCCTGTTTATGTTAGCTATTTTCAAAATTGCTGACAACAATTAACTTAAAATTTGAGCTGAATAATGACCAGTTCACTCATCGCGGTCACCGTGTTAAATTTTATGAAACATTTGGGCGTCATTTTTTGCAGGTTTTTATTTGAGAGGTTGTGGATATATTTATGTATGGGGGTAGCATGTTGATAGAGAACTGAAATGAAGGTAGACTAGAATCAGCGTTATGCAATGAAATGGTATTTTTTATATCTTCCTCTAGAGCTACGCAAAACATTTCTAATGAATGTTTAATTTAGTCACATTTATGCAACTTCAGATGCATGCTTCAAATATTGAACCAATTTTAGAAATCTTGAGAAATATGCGACTAATTATTCTCTTCGTTGTTCATTCAATGTTTTCAAAATAGAAAAGTTTGAAGACAATTTTGTTCACATTACCAAACCCCGAATAAAGAATATGTTTTCCGCTGACCTTTGCTAGCAAATGATAAATTCCTGATTTTTCAAACTTTCAAAGAGAAACACATTTTTTAATTAAATCTAATGGAATTTGAAGTACGCTAACCATGCAATTTAAATTGAATCAAAACATTCCTAGAACAATCAACGATATTATTTTGTTACAGTTCAAGTTCAATGTAAAAATTTAATGTGTGAGGCAAAACTTTTGCATCACACGAAGAGGTAAATTCTCCTAAGCTGCGTTTGTTCAGTATGCATAATATACATCTCGCAATTAGAGCCTCGTCTAGAGACCTTTGTGTGGAGGAGTTTGTATCAAAGTTTTGATTGGTTTCGACATTCATTTCCAGAGTAAAGGTTTAAGTACCAGAATTTCAGGGCTTTCAAGAAGGATGAAATTGACTTTAAAGGTGAAGAGTGGTAAGTCCTTGGCGAACGAAGAGGTAAAGAGCGAGTGGGTATAGAGAGAGAGGCGACACGACCGGTCAGAAAGCGGTCTCACTTGCTAAAGAGGGAAAGAGAGATGCGCAACGAAGGTTACCTTTCCGATAAAAGGTCATCTTGAACAGACTTGAGATTTTGAAAGAAAGAGAATCGCTGGGAATAAGTGGTTTTGATCCAAGGCACGACTTTTTCTTAAAACAGAACGGGGTCTGTGAAAGTCACGAGACTGAATTGCGAAATGGTTCCCCTTCAAAGAATATTTTCAAGTTGTTCTGTGTAAAGTCGATGACTCAACGTCGGTTGGATGCATTTTCATTCACAGATTTGAACCTTCAGACTTTAACAATAATTTGTCAATGGCATCAAATCAACCTATTCTTAACGCTGTGATTGAGACTTGAGCCACCGGTGGTACATGGTGGGAATTTTCATAATGCTGCTGATCGAACAGTAGTCTGAAACATGATTTTCATAAGTACTTGATGAAAACTAAATTGAGGCATTATCCAGTTAATGTTTGCCATTTTCAAAGGTATTTACGACAGCTAACTTTAAATTTAAGTTGAATGTTAAATTTCAGTTATAACAACCGCAGTCGAAGTGTTAATCTACTTCTCAAGATGCAAAATTTTCACGGTAACTAATATGCGGCAGAAAAGGTGCTTCATAGTTTTGTGCTGAAATAGCTATCCCAAAGTTGTTCTGCAAAATAGTTGTCCCAAAAAAGTACATCATCGTTTGATGTCAAATGCCGATTATATAAATTTTCCATTCTTTCCAAATATCTTATATGGGTATAATTTAACAGACCTGATGACATTTTTGACCCGGTATAGCACTAGAAACCACAGGAATACATTTTTCAATGCACTTGTCGCTGACCCTTCCTCATTTCCTCATTTTCTCATTTCCTCATTTTCTCATTTTTAATAAGAAGAAAAATCTTTCCTGGGATAACTAAAATTACATTTACGCATCAGGCAAACTTGACGAGCATTGCGAGACGAGTCTTGTTTTCTGAAATTGCGAAGTCTGTCAACGTCCATATTGAAGCAGCGAGCTGCAGACAGAATCTTCTGATATATTACTGAGCACAGGAGCGGTAGTGAAGGGTACAAGCGTGTATAGCATTAGCAAGACACAGAACGCAAAGCAGCAAGAAGGGACAAAAGTGTATAGCATTAGCAGGACACAGTACGCAAAGCAGCACGAAGGGTACAAGCGTATATAGCATTGGCAGGACACAGTACGCAAAGCAGAACGAAGGGTACAACTCTCCAGTGCGTTACATCGGACACTTAAACGTATAGCGTATCAGACAGCAGAATTAGGCGAAGTATTGGAAAGAAATAAGCTTGTAGAATATTCCGGGAGAACGTTGCGGAGAACACACCGATATACATATTTGTGAATAAAAGAGCTGCGTTTCTTCAGGTGCGGTCACCTTGGACTTCTGCGAAGGAAACGTAATTATATTATCCAAAGCTTACATTAGTTTACATCAAATCGTGCGAACGAGATCAGCCTGTAGTCTGAAATCAAAGGAAACCCTCAACGCATCTAAAAACAGCTCAGGACGTAACTTCAAATACGTTGAGAAAAACACGAACCACAACCACGATGAGAACACTGGCAACAAAATCAATGTGAAAACAGCGAAACCATCTCGTTTGAAGGTGACGGACCACCATCACGATGAGAACACGGACCACCATCACGATGAGAACACGGACCACCATCACGATGAGAACACGGACCACCATCGCAATAACTTTAACCACAAACCTGCTGTAAAAACGGACCAGAAGCCCAATGAGCAGAAGCCAGAGCCCGACAAGACACAAATGGCCATACCGTCACACGAAGGAAGCCCAGGCACGGCTATTGGGCCGGCGCCGGCGTGCGGGTAATCTTGGTAATCGTGACATGGTGATCAACCGCGTATTTATGAAGGCTGCAATTTTTTTCTCAACCGCAGGGCAAAAAGACTCTAAAGTTATTGCAGGCAGGGAAGACTCGAGTCATTGCGGCCCAACGACAGCCTTTCTAAATAAAGAGGCAGACGCCTTTTGAGAACACGAGCCTGTGAAGGTGCAATGACCGGCAACGGTGGCTGCGCAGTTCTTCCTAAGCTTGATGGACAAGCTGTCCCTTTCTTCAGACAGCTAGTGTACGACGTAGGCTTGCTACGACTCTAGAAGTTTTCTGAGCATGACAGTTGTAGTGTAAAGAGACCAACTCTTAGCTCTTCGTTCATTTGCGACAATTGAAGAATTGCACTTCTGTATCGATTTTCAGGATATTCAAGAAGATAACGTCCGTCTTGGGCAGTCTCATGGTCTTGGACAGTTTGATGAAAATAAGGCTAAATTTCAACAAAAACGAATGAAGATTTGAGTTGTGGAGAGGAACGTTATCTCGCACCGCGCGTAACAATGTTAGTCTCCAGTATGTGGTAGTTTTAGCTTTAGCATTGCTGGGTTTTCAGCTAGTCTCAAATTAATCCTCATGTGTAACAATTTGTGGAAAGTGTTGTGAAAACCCTGATCGTGTTCATTAGCATTATTACACAATTAAGTTTAATAATCATGTTCGACTCCTTCTGTGTGAAAAAAATTTGTCATCGCATGCATAGTTATTGTAGGTGCGTTAATGAACTTTACTACAACATTTTTCACCCGATGGTATCTCGAGGAAGCTGTTATAATAACTATACTAAGAACATAGCTGAATGCAAATCGATATTACCAGTAATCTGAAAATAATTTGTGCTTAATTATTACTATCAAGGAGCAATAAAATTGAGACAGGTAAAAAATGTCTTAAACATGATATCGCCGTAATAGATAACATTCATTTCCACAATACTGAAAGTCCACTAGGAATAATTTTAAAAACCGTTAACGACCAAATCAAAAAATCGAATTTGCATAGCATTCACGAACATTAAACTCCGACTCTTCTGTGAGCTCAACCCCATTCATTCATTTCCGCAAAATGGGAACCGCACGTCTGGTAATGCCAAGCTCAGCGGTGCGCAAACTTCAAATCAAACCACGGGATTCTAGTTCAGCGATGCGTCATCTGGGCCCAAATTGCATCACCGGTGGAGCAACATGAAAGCAAGGGGCCAAGGAAAGACGTATGTTCTCCCGCTGGGATTTGAATCAAATCGAAGGTATGAGGCAGCTTCAGTGGCTCAGAGACTGACGGTTTAGCATAAGCAACAACGCGGGCTGGCGTCCTATAAGGAGCATTCGCACCCAGTCTTCTGGATAACAATGCCAATTTGAGTAGACCTTGCGAGGTACAGTTCATCGGTCTGCACGATGGATACAGTTCAAGTTTTAGCGTCGTTTTTGACACATAAATGCTACGCGTATGGGCCATAATGCACAAATGCCAGGATTGCAGTTAGTCTGTTATATATTGAGTTAATACAACGGAAGTAATAATACTTATTTTTCACGCATAGACTTAGTGTAGGTACGAACAAATGTCTGTAATCGAAATGGTTAGTTGTACACATTGCGATGTCAAATGCAAACGCCAAAGAATATGATTTTGAGCCCATAGACATGCACGTGTCTAGAATGGAGGACAGGGCTCTGACTACACGTAACTAAGCATGGCAGAATATGTGCTCTGGACATTAGTGACAGCCTCCATCTAAATAAAGTGCTGGGATTTTTATCGAGTGCTTCTAAAGCCTGGGATGTATATTTTTAATTCTAGCACTCGTGCAACACAACACGATGATATTGTGAAAATTACTGACTGATCTGTACGTGGAAGACTTCATGGGAAAACAAATATCGTGAACAGCGCGTCGAGCTAAATTGAAAATTTCTTGTTTCAAATAACATGAAGCATGAGATGCATATCGAATTGAGGTTCAATGCGTAGGAGGTTCCCACTGAAGGAAGTATATTTATACATATGCTTCAGTTAATTTAACACGTTCGCCGCTTTTCCGCGGTTGTTAACGGGTGGTTTGGTTAGGTTAAAAGTAGTAGAATTGGGAAATCGACGTTTCCGCTCGAATATATTTTTATTCTAAGTTATAAATATGAAAATGCAATAGCACGATGTCATTGCACATCGTAATACTAGAATTAATTTTTTAAAGGGTCACAAAATAGATGCAATGTCATTCATTTACACCGGTACTTGAATAAGCAATTGGTACACATATGAGCCAATACACTGGGAAAGTATCCATAATGTATGTACTTGAGTTTAAAAATTACCCTTGCTGTACGATCATCCACCATCACTTAAAATTTTCCAGAAAATTAAACAGTACTTATTCACTCGGATTAGATAAATTTACATGAAATTGGCAGCGTTATACATTTCAATTGATATCTTCGTGTGTAAAGTAACTGTCACTGAAAAAGCATAACGAGCTTTAACGGTGTTTAGAAATAACACTTTAACTTTCATTTGAAATTGTCCAAATTTGCTGCAAAAAAGATCAAATTATATTACATTATGAATCAGGTAGCGTCTTAAGAGCGGAAAGAGGAAATAACTTTATAGTAGAGAGTTCAGGAAATGAGGAATATATGCACAAGGTGTGTCCCTGCAACCTGCTCGTAAAAACAGCAAAATTGAAAAGAGTTTACAAAACAAAATGAACTATGAAGAAGAAAATAATAGATGCTCCAAAACAAGACACCAATGAGCTAAAAAAGATTTTCATGATTTTTGTTTTTACAACAATGAAGGCCTACTTTAGCCTCAGCCTGGGACCTCACATATTCCCTCTAGGAACTCCAATTCCTGCGCTTACTATAATAAAATTTCTTTGAGAAGGCCAATTGAGTGAGGAAGAACGTTTAATTTGAGGTGTGAAAACGTCATGAAAATTCATTGTGAAGCACACAGATCATGAGGTCATCAATTCGTCGAATCCACTTTAAAACTTTCTGATCGTTTTTTCTCTCTCACCGATAGTACTTTCCTTCTTCGGGGCATCATCAAAAACCACTTCCTTAGCGCCAAAAAAATTCCGGGTGATGCGTTTGAGCTCGTGTTTTGTGAGCTAATTTGAATTCGTGATAGAATATTTTCTGTAGTTTATTTGAATCCTCGGAGTCTACGTAAGTCTCGAAAAATTTTTGAATGCCGTTGATGTTCACTGCATTCAGACAGTGAGTTCCATGTGGTTGCTCGTCGAATAGCTTTCAGGAATTCCCTTGTTCTTTAAGGCTAGCGAATGTCGCTAGTGAAGTTTGAATTTTAGCAGTAGAATTCTCATTCAAAATCTTCACTGCATGTAGCTAATTTCGATTACATGGTGGTATGTGATCGAATACGAAAGCATCTTTTTAGAGATCTACTGAACTACATGATGTTTTGCACTTCGATTCCAATCGTCTACTGTGAAAATTGACTTTAAAATACCTCGTTAGCTGGCGGGGAGTTACAAAGCCGGCTTACGAGACTAGATGCGCATAAATCTTACGTCGTTAATGATAGTAATGGAAAAATCGCAATCATGTTCCACATAATTTCCATGTCACTAACCACAAATTTCCTCTTAGTTCCGAATCTCTCCATATAGTAAGCCTCCGCTCGAAAAAATTCGTCGTATTCTGTAGGAATCAACATAGGCGTACTGAAATTTACTATCTCAATTTATGTTTATTCTTACAGAATACGATGAAATTTTACGAACAGTGGCTGACTATGTGAATAGGCGTGAAGAAATTGACGATCACAAACTAGGAAAGTTGTCTAACAGAATTTCCCGATGTCCAGTTCAGCAGTGCACATTTACAATTTATTTAGGGAAGTTTCCCTTAGTAGAGGCAGGCCAACTCTATCCAGCGAAGAGGCCCTTTAGGAGATGACGTTGGATGAAGGGGGCATCGACCCTGGTTCTATTTTGCTGTCCGTCTGAGGGGGGAGCGCATCAGGCACTACACAATGGCTCATTTCAGGAGCATGCTCCGGAGCCGAGTCGAAAGCCGTGCCAGGATGGCAATACACCGCTGCTCTATATCTGCATGATCTCTTGGATTGCCATGCCATTTACCGATGTTGATTTCTACCTCGCTAGTTGCTCATTTGCTCAGTATGCTGGGTCGTGTTTTAATTCACCATCGATGATTTCTACGTCGCTAGTTGCTCATTTGATAAGAATGCTGGATCGTTTTCGAGACAATTAACCATTGATGACTTCTACTTCGCTAGTTTCTCATTTGCCATGTACGCTGGATCGTGTTTTAACCATTGACGACTTCTACTTTAATAGTTTTTCGTTAACTTAGTACAAATGCTGGATCGGTCACTTAATTTATGGTGGACCTGCGCCGAGTTTTCGATTGAGGTATTATACCATCTGCGGGTATTTTATGTATTCTGAGGATGTCTATCATTCATTCAGCCATATCACCACTCAGAGTTTGCCTGTCATTACGCCACCATGCGGTTCTACGAGACTCGTTTCAAGTTTCTATCAGAGCTTGCACAATCCCGAATAAATATATGTCTAGACAATACCTATGATTTTGATAGTCTGTACAACTTACACAAGCTCTTTATTCAGTTGGGTTTTACTGCTTAATTGGTCTCTACTTTACAGATGGTCTCTACTTTACAGATGGTCTCTACTTTACAGATGGTCTCTACTATGCAGTTGGTCTCTACTATGCAGATTATGCAAATAGTCTATGTACTGTGCAGATGGTCTCTACTATGCAAATGGTCTCTACTATGCAAATGGTCTCTACTATGCAAATGGTCTTTGCTATGCAAATGGTCTCTGCTCCTTTGGATAATCTATATAAGTTAGCGCTCACAGGAGAAAGTTTGAGGTTCCGAGGTAATAGTTATATAGGCCTTCTTTTTGTTGCAGTAAAAGATGCTTTTTGTTTCATTTCGAACCAACTTCTTTAACTCCCCTGCTCCCTTCTTTATAAGCCCCTATAACTTTCACATTCAGCTTTTATCTGGTCTTATCAATTTATTTTAATATTGCTGTTCTAATCCGCTGAGTGTGAGGACTCACCTTGTACATAGATTCCCAGTTCTCTAGGTTTAATCGCTCACTAAACGGAACTTCCTTCCTCTCTTGTGAACACCCTTGTAATGGTTAGAGAGGCTCAAGCAAAATTAAAATCTTAGTAAACTGTTTCTATCATGATATCCCAGTTTTGGGCTTCCTAATCCTACCCTTCGTGCTTTGCAGTCGTTGTACCGTTCATTGAGCAGGTCCAAAATGAGTTTTCGTGCTAGTTGAACTGCCCAATGACGCTCCGAAGGCTTCGCCGTGACGTTTTAGAGCTTATGAACTGGGGCAATATTGCCTCCGTCGATGCCACTCCGACGTAACTCATTTCGTGAACTGCATGCTGTTAACTCCTCGAGAAAATTTCGTGGGTGAAAATCGTTTCCGCCGACACAGCTTAGGAGTTTTTCCAGAGTTGTTCTATTTAGACAGTTACCTATAGTGCTATGTGCTTCCAAAGATTATTCATGTTGTATTGATACCGGATTTCAATCCGTGCGCTAGCTAAAAAGTCATAAATACTCATAATACATAATACAGGATAATGTTCGTTTTGGAGAACGCGACATGCTTAATGAAAAGCACCTGATTCTCCTAGTGACCATTTGAAGGAACGTGCGACGCCCAATTCTATAAACGAACAGCACAGAACGTGAGAAGTGCTTCTCTGTAGGGTCCTAAGCCAAGCTCAGATCAAATCTTGTCAGTTCAGAATTTCATTTCATTTATTTTATCGTCTAAAACTCTTTTGCCATTCCTGACCGACAGTCTCCTTTATGTTTCCGTCTTTTCCCGTCTCTAGGTCCTGCCAGGCGTCCATCAAGAGAATGATTGGCTGTAACACTAAAGAGTCTTTGAGGCTGTCGGAGGATCTCAGTCTTTTCGAAAAGCCTCGTTTAAATTCAATGAATGTTAGTATCCCAGTTGAGCTTTTCCTAAGCACGCAATTCTTTCGGGCTCTTGACAGAAATTGGGCATCAGAGCAAAATATGCATATAAAGACTGCCTGGGTCAGATGAAGGATCTTTATTGGAGTTGTAGACTTGCAAGAAATACTCGGCGAGACCAGATGCTTTAATGCATGAAATTTCGCCTGGCTCAAATGTTCTTGCATTTAAGCAGGCTTATATTTGAGAGCATAATTTGGAAGAAATGAAGAAGTTTTCAAAAGTCTCATATTTTCTGCTGCATGAAATACGTGGAAATAACACGCATATACGTAACGTTCAACAGGAATGTTCCCTTTTTATTTGTTAGTGAATTATTCCGATCTACATTCACATGTTATGAGGGTTTAATTATGGATAAAATGTAAATGTGCTCAACAATATCTCAATTTTCCCTTAACGTGTTTTCCCCTGGCGCGTTTGGTGCTGCGCTAAACGAAAAATCTGTTCGGTGCGAAAATTTGGGCGGATGTCGCCTGAAATTTTCAACTGGATGCCTAAATCACGACGATGGGCTTTCATCAAATTCTCTTCGAGTTCTCTCAAATTGAAAGTCGAAAATTGAAAGTCGAAAATTCTCTTCGAATTCTCTCAAATTGAAAGTCTAAAATTGAAAGTCGAAAATTCTCTTCGAATTCTCTCAAATTGAAAGTCGAAAATTCTCTTCGAATTCTCTCAAATTGAAAGTCGAAAATTACTCACTGGTGTTTTGCCCTCAAAAAATAAAGGTTTCGTTAGGTATTGTGAATACCGTCAACTTAAACTACAACTCCTAACCTCCGTGTAATGCAATGCACTCGATTAAACTAGACCAAAACACGAACATTTCCTCATGTTTAAGATATGATGAGAATTTACCTGCTATTCAAGATTATTTGGGTTTATATTGTGCTCTGGTATTTCAATGACGCATGTTCAGCATTTGTTTTGAGCATTGAGCCCCTAAGGGGGATACAACCATTGTATCTATGGGAATTAGCGCTCCTAGAGGGAAAATGTGAGGGCCCGAGCTGAGAGTTATGTAGGCCTTTTTGTTGAGATAAAATGTTTTTGTTATGTTAAGGACCATTTTTTTCGGTTCACTGCTCTCCTGGTTTTTCAACACCTAATACTTTCTTCTTCAACTTGTTCTTGTTTTATGAACTTCTTTCTCATTTTACTGTTTCTATGCCCTTTCCGCATAGATTCCAAGTTCCCTTAACTCCATACTAAATGGTGCTTTCTTCCTTCCTCTTTTTGGATCTCATTTGTTGAGGAAAGGGAGGCTTAAACTAACTAACTAATAATAATCTAATCTTTAAGCATTTAGACAAAGCATTTGTTCATGAGAAATTAAATTGAATTTACCCTGCGAATACACAGACTAGAAGAAGAAAAAGTTTAATGTTTAATGTGAATGACATTCTTCCGTGTTCAAATATTTTCTATAATCACAAAAAGCAATAACTTTTCCATTTGTGCCATTGAAAATCTGAATTAATCCTAATGATGGTCCCCGCAGGGGGATACAACTATTGTATCTTTGGGAATTAGCGCTCCTAGAAGGAAAATGTGAGGGCCCGAGCTGAGAGTTAAGTAGGCCTTCTTTTCGTTGAAATGAATTTTTTTGTTATGTTAAGGACCACTTTTATTCGGTTCACTTCTGCCCTGTCTTTTCAGCACCTCGAACTTTCTTCTTTAACTTCTCTCTTATCTCATGAACTTCTTTCTCAACTCACTGTTTTTATGTACCTTCAGCACAGATTCCTCATTCTCATATCTCCACACTAAATGGTGCCTTCCTTCTTCCTCTCTTCGATGCGCTTTTTTTTGTGGCGGTTAGTGAGGCTTAAACTAACTTATAATCTAATTCTAGTGATGGCATTTTTAGAGATCGTTGGTTCGCGACGAACATCATTGGCAACGTAGAAATGTTGTTAAGGGAAGCGCTGCATGGAGGCTCTCCAGTGAAACCAAGAAAAAGCGTTTCTAATAATTAACGAATTTGCTGCGATTAGTTAATTGAAGTTCAGTATTCTGCTCAAATTTAAATTCAGAAGTTGCTAGCAATTTTATAAATACCAAACATTAACAGCGTTCATTAAATACCATTAATATTAAAAGTTTGTTAGAACTTTTCGAAACGACTCACCGATGGGTCGTCTCGCAGTCAGCGTGTTGAATTTTGCACCACCTTTGCTGCGGTAATTTGAGTACCAAGGGCCGATTAGAAGAACTAATTGCAACAGTGAGGAAATCTTGCTATACTTCCAAACTGCATAAATAACCTTGTGTACAGGCGTAAAATGCAACTGAATATTCAGTTTGTTGTAATAAAATAATCAAACTGTGTTCATGTTTATTTTGTTATATTAGATGGAATTAAAACAATCCACTAGAAAATCGCTTCCACTACGCAGGTAAAATACGAGTTAAAAATAACAGAATTTATCCTGTAAATATTTGCTTGAAATTCACGGTTTGAACTGGAGAAGTAAATCATTTCTGAAAAGCAACTGCTATTTTACGTTTGCAGCGCAATTACTTGGAAAGTTTGTTCAAAAGGTTTCTTATTTATCATGTTTTGTATTAGTCACACATGCGTACAGGTTCAGGAAAAATAACCGAGAAGTTTCGCACAATTCCTTCTAATTTTTTTTTAAAAAAGATTTCTTTTCGAATTCAATATTAAAACGATTTCAGGAATTCAATCAGGAGAGTTGAAAATATTTGAGCCTGAGAATTTCTTCCTGGCAATTTACTGGCAACGCTGCCAAAATCAGATGATGACTTCAAGCTTTACTTGTGTGTCTAACGGTGCTTGTTGGTTGTCAGGCATCACGTTTTTAGGGAAAAAAGTGTTTTTGGGGGATAGTGTGAAAAAAATAATAATTTATGAATATTAACCTGATGTTCTGGGCAGTATGAATAGATTTTCCATGTGAGAAGGTATCCTTGTTGATTAATATTTATTTCCAATGCAATTTCTCTACTCTATATATGTATAAATATTTCTAACCTAATAACACCCGTTGAGTGTTTATTTATATATTTATTTATATATCTGTTTGGTGTCCGCTTCTTAAGAAACATATGATGTCTGAGTTTGCGGTCTCATGGATACCAAATTCCTAGGTATAACATTAAAAGATGGCCTTTACGTGCATTGATATATTTGAATTGTGCAAGGATGTATTCGTTTTGGATAGGTTTGGTTAGATTAGGAAATGATAGATTAGCATAGGTTAGGTAATATTGACAGAAAACACGGGTCCAACTAGGAATTTACACGGGTCCGAGGAATTTCCACGGGTCCTGCTACTACGTAACAATACCCTTGGTTTATTTTTTTGAGTCCATTTCTTCCATTTCTCTGTCATGCTCATAAACATAGCAATAATGACCGTGTCTGTGATACGAGTTTCACCAGTGCGCAAGTACAAAACTATTTTTTATAACGGGTACTGTTCGGATAGATATATTTGTTAGTCTTCCACGTCTGGAAATTTTGTTCAAGAAAGGTATCGAATCCCGGCATTTTTGGCGGGCCGTGCACACTAGTACTTATATAATGAATCTCAGCGATCTTGCTCTTCAGTTCTTGGAAGATCCCAGAGGTTCATTTTAGCTTGAAAAAAATTGAATTTAATAAAAAATTAGTAATAATTAAATTAAGCTAACCAAACTTCAGCCAACCTTAACATCAAAAGGAAACCATAAATTAAAAATGGTGACAATTAACTCACAAGTACCTATCTAACATTGACCAACCTGTTATACTTCACGCGGAGAATAGAGGATTATTTTGTCGTGCAAAACATTCAATGGTTTCTTACTGGTTTTTACGATCTCAACGACACATGTCAATAACTTAAGATTTATTCTGGTCTTAATTTTTCCATCTCCTTTTGTTTGTTGAATTTACGATATCAACCATCATTGTTCCTTACTGAATTTGACGCTATTTCCATTCATAAAATATTAAATTTTGGTACCAGCTTAGATCTTTGTAAAAGAGATATATATTTTTCGATTGTTCTGTATTACTCTGTGTTTTCTGTGCCATTAAAATGCGACTTCTTTTCCAGTGCTTCACTATACATTCTCGATTCTGCTGAAACTCGCTCTGTTCAATATTTTTAAAATGATATTTACAGTAGAGGACTCTTCAACTTGTCATGTCACTGAAGTATTTCTCGGGTGAACAGCTTAATCTTGAAGTTTCAACGGTTCGTGATTTCAAGAGTGATTTATTTTGATGTGAAAGAAATTAGTGCCTCTCATCGTTCTCATTCGTTTTGTGTGCGTGTGACACAATTACTGGCAACAGTTCTGAAATTTTCTACGGACGGTTGCAGTCTGAAATAAGTGACTTTTTTGTGTTTTCAGAGTAACGAAAACTGATCAGAAAAGATAAAAAAATTGGGAGCCTGTGGATTGAGTGGACAGTTTTCATGTAGAAAAATCAGTAAAATTCAACATATTTCGTTGTGATTCTGTTGAAAAAAGTGAATTTATCAAAAAATCTGAAGAATGTATGTGAGGGAAACTATCAGTGAAAATGAATCAATTGTACAGACTGCTGACTTGACGAACATAAATGAAAAATTTTGAAGGCACTCACGATCACGCTTGAACTTTCAGCATTTTAGACTCGGACTGGTTCTCCGTACCTTAAACGAAAGAGAAAACAGGTATACGGGAAGCACAAATTTGTACAAGATCGGTGTCATTTGAAGAAGTTTCATGTGCTAACTTAAACGATAAATATCCAATGCTGAATATTTACTAAGGTGATTCTCTACGTTGTTATGTTGTTGAGTACGTAATAAGGAAGTTTTGAAGTTTAAACTAGTTGTACCCATTGACATCGTCCTACCAGCAATATAGTAGACTTAGCTAGTTAACAGTAGTGCAACGTTAACCCTTATAGGCTGATTTCATTCACAAGTTCGTATACCTTAAGAGTTTGTTGAAGTTTTAGCAATACTTTAAAGCTCAGAGAGCATCTCGACCCAGTGCCCTCCTGTACCTCGTCGTTTTATAAGTGTTCTTACCCACATATGCACCTTATTGTGATCAATTGTTCTTGTTGGAGTTACCTAAACTGGGAATCTGACTCTGTTCTCATAATCGCCGCCCTTTCCCGTTGCGCTTGGGCTTAGAACATTTACCTGACTGAAGCACATTCAATCCAAACAACCTTAGTACTGCTCTTGGCAAACTGAAAATCGCCTTTGCTTGTTGCACTTGTCGTTAGAAAACAACTTTTGCTTCTGCTTCTGACGCGCAGTGATACGTAACTGTTAGCTCAAATCTTGTGGAAAATTTTCCCTGATATTGGGCAGGTCAGACAAAGAAAGAATTTGATCTGTCCACCCGCAAAACCAAGGATAGATTTCTGTCCGTCGTTCACCAACAACAGTGTGCTCCAGCATCGTGCAGTTTCTCTGGTTTAGCACTTGCTCAGGTGTGAGCGAATTGTGTTTCGACTCTTCAAATAAACATACCTCAGGTTGTGTTGGACTGCTGGTGGTGAATTATTGAACGTGGAGCTAGAAAATCGAAAACCGGTATTCATATTGCCAGCACGTTATTATTCATGTTGCTGAAACGGAGCTTTCTAGAAAATTTGTGATTCTTTGCTGAAAAACAATACTGTTTGACTGAACATAAAACATTGAAATCACGAAACATTTAACTTCGATCTAGGAATTGGCATCGAGTTGACATAGCATAGGAGACTTACGCGTGCTTGTCGCTTGTCATGATAAATATATTCTTCATGAATAATTCGAGTGCAAGCTCGTACTTCTCGTAACCATTAGGAAAGAGTAAACTGATTTCACTAGCACATGCGGCTGTTGTGTGAAGCAATATACAGGAGGACTGGAAAATTCTACATCCTAGTCAAAGGTAAAGCTGAAGCAACAAATAGAATGCCTTATTACGTTGGTCATAATCTGATATTGAACACGAAAGAGATTTCAAACTAAGATCTCTTTTATTGTGAATATCCATAATTGAACTTTAATTGTGCGTGGTGTATGGTGGAGAGGATACAGAACTCGCTGGCTCGAGGCTCCTCAGTCGTGGACACTGACTACAAATTTTAGGGCAAATTTAACTTTGACCCCATATTGGAAATGGGAAATTGTTTTTTTACTGGATAATGTGCTCACTCAAATGGCAGCTTGAACTTCATCGATAGTGAGTGTGTTATAAAGGCAATTTAAAAAATAATTCTGAAATCGTTTACTATTATCGAGAGTGCTATGGATGTAATGGTAAATTTCTCCCCGTATGTTTTTGCCTCACAATGATGTGTGACTGTGACCAAGTCTGTGAATAGCAAATTATGTAAAAAATTCTTTGCAAGCTGGGCAACACTGAGAAAAATTAAATCGCAAGACCCACAGAACAAATGCTATAAAGATTAGCACATTTGCACGTGCTTTCCTATCTTTAAACACGTTTAGAAAATGATGGAAATTCGTCAGAAAATCACGTGCTATAACTAAAGTATTAAAAAAATATGACAGAAAAAATTGACGCAAGTTCGCGTTATGAGCAAGATTACTATGCTACGGACCTTTAGCCGAATTTACATTTTGTTTTGCTGAACTGAGAGGAAAATAGAGTGAAGCATTGCAAAACTTTGCAACTAGTGTTTAGACTTCTGAAAAAGTTGTCAAGTGGTTAGGTAATCTTTGAAAAGTTTTGTGACATAGGCTTGTGTTAAAAGGACATTAGGAGAAATAAGTTCGTGAAAACTGTTGGGCAAAGAATAGGGGAAAGAAAATCGAATTTCATTTTCTAAGAAAACTAAGAAAAAACATTCTTGAGACTTCGAAAAATAAAGGGCGGAACAAAGGAAACCGAATTTGATTTTAAGGAACACAGAACTAAGAAAAAACAACCTTGAAACTTTAAGAAGGACAGGACGGAACTCGCCCTTCAAACTTCCAAGTCATACATCAGAAAGAAGCCGCACTCGAACATAGCCTCGTGAAAGAAAAATCAGAATAGAACCGATCTTGGGGCTCCTTGAGAAGAATATAAAACTGAAAACTAACTAAGTCGACCATTTGAAGAAAAACTAAGCTCACAAGATGGCAGGTCGGTTTGCCGGAGCCCGGATGGGGCTAAGCCATCAGTCGAAGAAGGCCGACGATGCTCGGAACAAACGCAACAAAAGCAAGGTAAGTTTTCTCCAGGGGCTTACGAAAGCGCTCGCGAATTTTTGTGGGTGTCTTCCAATAATCGTGCGAAAAGAACTCTTGTGATTGAATAAACGCCTTGGCTTCTGTCTCAAACGAAAGAAAATTAATAGAGTGTCCTTTTCAGGGTGTGTTTCGGGTACATACTCATGAAAATCAATTTGATTTTCATTTAAAGAGTTTTCCTAATGCGTCATAAATTTGAATTCGTGTGGGTGTATACTTGAAAAAAATAGGTACAACAACGGTAACAGACAGCGCGTTTATTGCGCGTGCGAACCTCAACTTGTAATGTATTTAAAAATGTATTAATATTAAGGGTGTCAATTCCATTTTTACAGGTGAAAAAAACACTTCTGACGATCACTAAAATAAACTTAAGAAAAAGTGACTTATGGTATATTGGGACAGAAACCTATTTATAAATCTGTTTTCTCTTAATAAACGTACCAATATAAAAATGCTCGAAGATGCTTCGCACTAACGACCCTTACATGTGATTTTTTTCGAAGAGTAGCTGTAAAGATGATCGTAAATAGCTTACTTTAACTGGCGTTAATGCGTTGTGTTTCAAATTGAACTTGGTGGAATAATTTTTTAATGATGTAATCCTAAAATTTTGTTGGTCCAAGCCGCATTCCTGTAATTTGAGATTTGCGTTCATTTTTTGTGCTAGCCTTAGCAATAAAAATCATTTTTTTTAGAGGATCAACGATAGAAAAAGGGCGATGAACATGAAGTGAATGCTCCTGACCACTTGCACATTTTTCAGTCATTGGCAGGCACGTATCCTGAAAAGAAAACTATGTGCGTTTTTATAAATCTTTCATTACACTTTTGGAATGCCTGATTGTTCAACGCCTTCGCCGACTCTCTGCTTCCAGTAGTAAAACTGGGCAGAATTCAAATTCCCGCGTCCTATGATTATGTACGCATTTTTTATCAAGAACTCGTCACCCGAAGAATATTTCCCCGAAATCATTCATACAAATAACTTTATCCAACGGATCCAGGGTGGTATAATATAGCCTAACATCGGCTTACGATGAAATACTTGAATTGAGCCAATCGACAGCGGTCGTAGACAGAGTCAGGGAGATGCGAAATTACGAATTGAATATCTGATGCTCATTCTATTATCGTAGAATTTTTTATTTTATGAATTTCGTTGAATTTTTTGACGATTCGTGTTCTCGTTGTAAATTAAGGTCTCTTGTTTGTTGGTACTTCACATTAGTTGAACATAATTTTTCACTCGTGACATCATTAGAATATAGGGGTTACTAAACTCTAGAATTAACACCTCGATCTGCACGTGAGGTATACACCACTTCTCAGTATTTTGTTTGCTCAACTCGCTAAATATCAATTTTTCCAGTGAGTGACCGCTAACAATCATTTTTAAGTGGTTAGTTGGGAAACTGCGAAAGATAAGATAAAGAAACTCGCACGAACAAACCTAATTTCAGACCCATGTCATAACGGAGGATCAGATACCGCGTTATGCCTCGAATTACAATCCATCCAGCGAAGTCTGATCTCCGTTAACAGCCTTCAATGTCCTAGTGAATTGTCGAAACTCGTAGCAACTTCTCTGCTGCGGTCGCCGTCACTGGCGTAGTCGCAGGACTTTGAGTTAATTCTCATTCTGGAACGCGTGAGAATTTTCACGAATGTAGGTTACTGATAAAACGTTGACAATAATGACGTGCTTTGGGTGGTACGGGCATGGGTCATAGCAAAACGGCATTTAGCTCCTCTCAGCTGCATTTTGCATTGGTGTTGCAGTAGATGAATGAGGAAAGTGCCCAAATGAGTCCTTTTTTTCTTATTAAAATGACCTGTCCCATGTATGGGGAAATGGAAACTAGTTATTAGAAAAGCTTGGAAGTGACGAAATGATCAAATGAAGCAAAATTCTCAGCAATGTATATTACTATACGTAAACTCAGATGCTCTTTAATGAAAAAGCAATGCGGAAAATAAATTGTGTTTTGAATAACTTTCGCTTTCTGCAGTACAAACAGTTCCATCAGGTGATATGTTGAACTCCTTCTGAGGTATGTTGAACTCCTTCCGGGAAATGTTGAACTCCTTCCGGGAAATGTTGAACTCCTTCCAGGAAATGTTGAGCTCCTTCCAGGAAATGTTGAGCTCCTTCCAGGAAATGTTGAGCTCCTTCCAGGAAATGTTGAGCTTCTTCCGGGGAATGTTGAGCTCCTTCCGGGAAATGTTGAACTCCTTCCCGGAAATGTTGAGCTCCTTCCGGGAAATGTTGAGCTCCTTCCGGGAAATGTTGAGCTCCTTCCGGGAAATGTTGAGCTCCTTCCGGGAAATGTTGAGCTCCTTCCGGGAAATGTTGAGCTCCTTCCGGGAAATGTTGAGCTTCTTCCGGGGAATGTTGAGCTCCTTCCGGGATTGACCTTCCGAAAATGGTCGAGTTTCTCCCGGCTTATTCTAATTCGGTCGGCGATACCTCCAAGTTGACATTTTAATTACTAACGCGGTTGGAGATGCAAGAAAACTCAAACTCATTTTTTCTGTTATAAATTATACCCGTGTACAAGACCGAGGCTCTTCCTCACTTGGAAAATTACCGATGTTCATTATTTTCAATCCTTTATTTGAGCACTGAGTCTGGCTGACGCAACCGCAGCTTTGTTCTAAAGTGTTGCTACGTTCAAATTATTTTTTCTAATGCGATAATAATTAATAAAGATGGTTAAGAGTTTTTAGTTAGAACTTTAGCAGGTTTACATTTTGAGTTATTTTTTGAGAGCATTCTTTCAGCGTTATTGTTATTGAAATTTGTTCATGATAGCGGCCTCAGCGTTATTGTTATTGAAATTTGTTCATGATAGCGGCCTCAGCGTTATTGTTATTGAAATTTGTTTTTGATAGCGGCCTCTCAGGGGGATAAAGCTATTGTATCCATTGGAATTGGCACTCCCAGGGGGAAATGTGAAGTCCCGAGCTGAGATTTAGGCAGGCGTAATTTTTGTCGAAATAAAATGTGTTTTGTTCAAATGTGACCACCTTTCTTCGGTTCAATGCCGTCTTTTTCTCAGCCTCTATTACTTTCTACTTCCGCTCTTATCTTGTTTCATGAACTTCTTTCACAACTTACTGTTTCTACGCCCCTTCTGCATAGATTCCGCGTTCCCTTATCTCCATACTCCCCTCAGAGAAATACAACTAATGTTTCTGTGGGTATTAGCACTCCCAGGGGGATTATTTAAAGTCCTGAGCTAAAGGCAAGGTAGGCCTTTTTTTTGTTGAAATAGAGTAGTTTTTGGTCGATATTGAGTTTTATGCGCTCACGGAAATAAAAAATTCTGTTTCAAGGAATCACGAAAGGAACATATTTAAGAACATTTTACACAAATGACATTTTGCTATCTGATGCGTAATTTTCGAGTTATTAAACTTTGAAGTTACAGGAACGTCGTACAAAACAGTGAAGAAACGGAGACATAAACATGCTGTAATATGGTATTGGCGTGATGATAGGTTAGATTAGGTTAGGTAACATTAGGTTAGTTGAATAAACTAGCCTAAACTAACCTAAATAAACCTAAAATAACTCAACTTAACATAGCTATTCCGACACTGATGGTTCCCACCAAAATAATGCGCGTGTTCCAACAATGCAGGTACGACGCAGCCGACTGAGGAATGTTATTCTCACCTGAGCTTAATTCATGTATATCTCGAAAATGACGCATCAGCGAGCAAACTGTCATTCATGAAAAACGTTTTTAAATGTGTTTCTCTACTGATTCTTGGGAATCAAATTTATAAATTTCTTGAGCGCATTATACTCAATATCGGCCAGTACTTTTGTTACGGACAATCTTTTTTCGGTTCACTTCTGTCCTGTTTTTCAGCACCTCTGACTGTCTTTTTCAATCTTTTCTTCGTTTCCTGAACTTTTTTCTTGGCTTTCTGTTTATATACACCATGTGCATGTATTCCGTTTCCTCCCCATCATACTAAATGGTGCCTTCATTCTTCCTCTCTTTGAACATCTTTGTTTTGGTAAAGGGAGGCTAAAACTTTTTACAATCAATCAATCTATCTCCATACTAAGAAGTGCTTTCTCCCTTCCTCTCTTTGGAAGGCTTTTTGGCTGTTAGTGAGGCTTAAACTAACATCTAATCTAATCTGTTAACGAGAGCGGACTATTGGGTATCACTTCCGATATTCTCCGGCAACTACGGCCCGGAAAATAGACAGGTTTTTCGTTAGCGTCTCTCTCAACCTTCAAAAGTGAAAATCTGTTGCACAGCATTTGAGAGCGTGCAGGCAGTGTCTGAATATTCTTGGATGCAAATCAGCAAAACTAGGACACAATTTCCTGAACTTTTGCTCCTAAGGGCGGAGCAAGTGCACGGCCGTCTGAAAACGCTGCCTTTTCTTCAGCCTGAAAACTGAAGCAGTTGCTTTGTGAAGCTTCGTTGCAGCTCAAAAGTTTTAAGCAGATAGCCTCTTTTCTTGCGAATATTCCGTAGCTTTATTTTCCGTGCTGCGCTGGCCAGTTCAGGGCGATAATTTTCATTGAGCTGTAAAGTTTCATGTTCATGCTGTAGGTTTTTTACCTCGCGCTACAGGGCTCCTTAATGTTCGCGGCCGGAAATTAGCCGGAACAAAAATTGTATCCTTCCTCCGGTTCTGCATTTTATGCACCGAGGTCAGAAATGAAACTCCGCCTCTTCTTTTGCGTTTGATACCCAACAGCGGAGGGAGGTTGGTGCACAACAGCAAAACTCTGTAGGGCTCTTCTGAATTGTGGCTGTTTAAACTCAACAGCAACGGCAGTTACGTTGTTAGATCTAGTGATTATGTTTAGAATTGCAATTGCCTTAACACGTTGACTGCTTATTCGTACAAAAATGTACTACTAGGTAAATTGCTCATTTGCGTACTAGTATCAATGAATTTCTTTTCAGTTGGTAGGATACATTCATTTAAATTAGAATATGGCGTACAAGTTAAAATGTTATCGTGTAATTATATTTTTCCCCGATTCTTAGAAAGGGTAAAAACGTAATCTAGCACTAACACGTTCCCTGCGCATCCGAGGCTGTTGACGGTTGTTCTGGTTGAGTTGTAAGTCGCAGAATAGGGAAATCGACTTTACTGCTCAAAAAATATTTTATCCTTCCCAAGATATATAAGATGCAGCTGCACGATACATTCCACCTAGTATGATTACAAGAATTTTTTTTTAAAAAGGTATCGAAACAGATGAAATATCATTCATTTGTTCCGGTACGTGAATCGGCAATTAACCATTTGGTACACATGTGGCCCAATACGCGGGGAACGTGGTAAAGACGGCTTTTTAATTCTGCTACTTCCAATCAAACCAAACCAAACCAAACGCAGTAACTGCACCAACGAAGTTTAACACGTTGTCTGCGTATGGGGATATATGAGTACCACAATGTAAAATACTCAATTATGTACCAGAGTAAATGAACAGCATTACATTTATTTCAGCACCTTTTTTCATGAGAGATTTTAGCATACGAGGTAAAATATCATCGTGCTGTTACATATTCACACTTCTTAGGAATGATACAAGTGTTTTCGAGCAATAAAGTAGTTTTTAAACTCAGCTACTTAGAGCCTCACTTTAATAGGAGACCGCTGAATGCACTTGTGCGTCAAGCGGCAACGAACGTCTTCCCAGTCTAACTTTTTCGCCACTTGCATGCATGTTTTTCGCTGCCTAAGCGATTTAAGCGATTAAATCACTTAAGCGGCGAAAAACATGCATGCAGGCGGCGAAAAAGTCAGACTGGGTTAAATGTGCTAAGGTATTAGAATAGTGACAGACATTAGGAGACAGAAATTATCCTTGCCGGTCGGTATTGGGCCTTGCTTCATCAATAAATCGTTACTGAAGTTATTTGGTGCAAAGAATACTGGTGCGTCAAAATTCCACAAGTTTTTTGAACTTTGTTTAAATTTACTATCCTTGGGATGAGGTAGCCAAAATTTTTCCGAAAGTTGTAGAGATCTTGTTTTAAATTGAATTCGTTAAATGGCAATCATTGTTGAATTCAATTCACCATTGATAAAAAGAACTTATAATGATCAACAGCAACAAATGATTTTGGTACTATGTAGTTCTGGACTTCATTCAAAGAAACGTATTGCTGCAGTGCATGCGAAATTCACAGTTCGTCTCTTAAAGAATTCTTAATCATTGTACCAAAAATTAACTTCAGAATTATTTTCAAAAATTAGGGATTGAGAGCATTCTTTCAGCATTATACTCATTGAAATTTGTTCATGAAATTTGTTCACGACTTTTTCAAATACGAGTGTATTAAACCTGAATCTTACGTCATGCTTAGGGCAAATAAATGGACTTAGTAGTTCCAGCGCTGCTTTTCATGAAATGAAATGACTGTTTAGTGTTGTGGATTACTCAGATGATTAAATCAGTCGGTCTCGCATTATGTGAACTTTTTTTGTTCTGTTACCTTTATTTCTGCGTGTCGTTCATTCCAGCGAAAGTCATTTCGGTTTGAGCAGACAGGTCATTTCAACGCAATAATCATTTCAGTACACCAGTTATTTCAGTAACTTGGGCATTTAATCAGATTCGCTGTTTCAGCTCATTATCCACATCATCCGTTTTTTATATGTCATCGTGTTTTTTTCCATTTCGGCAGATTTTACATTTTAGCATATCACCCATTTCAGCAAATCAAACAGAGCAACGTACACTTATTTCATGATTTCATGTAGATCAATATATCACTCACTTCAGCCGTTGACCAATTTAAGAATCTCGCAAATATCTACTTGACGCCCTTTCCAGTGTCTCGCCCATTTCAGCTTGTCACCCATTTCAACATCTCACTCATTTCAGCCTCTCCAGTATCTGAGCGTGTCACCCATTTCAGCATCTACACCATCTCAGAAAATCACTACTTCCAACACGTCTTGCATTTCAACGCCTTCACTCTGCCACTGCAAACGAGTACATTCAAGTTCTGAGTTAGACGTCACTTTAAAAACTCGCTCTGCGAAGTACAGAATCCTTTCGACCACTTGAAGAGGACTCTTTCCTACTGCCCTCATTTTAAAGCGACGCTTGCAGAGATTTTTGAACTTGAAGCAGGCCCGGGGCACGTCTCCAGCACTTGCAGAATAAACCGCGTCCCGAAAAATTCTGTTGCAGATTTAACAGCGCTGGTATGAAACACTTTTTTGTTGTTTTTGAGACATCTGAGGCGCTCAAGTCTGATCTCGAGCAATTCCTACAGGATTTCCCTCGCTCGAGGCTCGACGCAAAAAGATTTACACGCACGTCGTTCCTTGATTTACATAAGCCTTGTAAATTCAAAGAAGGTCGTGGTCTGATCTTGTGACAGCTTAGGTAACAGCTTTTTCTTTCGTTGTCTACGTCACCGTAATTTCGTATGGGGCGAGGCAAGCAAACTAATAATACTTCTCAGTCTAACTTTTCCGCCGCCTGATCACTTAGGCGGCGAAAAACATGCATACTGGCGGCGAAAAGTTAAACTGGGTGACGTTTCAGGAGTTATGTCTCAAAACATGCGTTCTGTTCAAGCTGACTCATGAATTGGGTTCTTATTATGCAAATTATGAGATGTTTCATTTGAAATGAAAGGGATCAAGTTTTGTTTGTAAACAGAGAAGTATTTCATGAGAAAATGGTTCGAAAAAATTCTCCATGTCTACAAAATTTTCGAAAACACAAGAAATTCATTTATAGGAACATTTAACACAAAACAGTTCGTACAAAACGCGTAAGTTTGCAGGAATTTAGATGTGATTTTACTAAATAACCCCGAACATGGCGGCTACAGAACATTGAGAAGGGCTTAGAGGTAACTTTCCCCTTTCAGTCAAGATCTCGCCCTCATCGCGTCTCTCAAAATCGTTTTCATACCTGCGTAGTAAATCCGATATGATTTGGGTATGCTCTTTTCAGCACGTCTGACTTTCTTTTCTAACTTTTATCTTGTTTCTTAACCTTCCTTCTTATCATACTGTTTCTATGCGCACTGGATCCTTTGCGGGAACACCCGTGTGCATAGATTCCACATTCCCTTTAACTCCATATCAAATGGTGCCTTCATCCTTCCTCTCTTTGAACATCTTTGTTGTGGTAAACTAAGGCTAAAACTAATTTATAATCAGTCAACTTGAGTGTACTCGCATCCTAATCAATCGATGCTTGAATTCTCGTCGTCCGTTACCAAACTTTCAAAGAAAACGAACTCACCGTTCTTTGTGTGATGAAATTTGATTGTATACCTAAAATTTCTTGGAGCATCATTGGAAACAACTGTTACCTTTTTGTGTTTTGCAGCTTATTTTAAAAAAAGTACAGCTCCTAAATAGTCTCGGTTACAGTTACACAGACTAGAAGTTCAGTTCTACCACGAGAGTAAATCATCACTGATGGCATGGCAGATCTAAATCTGAACTGGCCATCTCATCCCAGCGTTTTATTTCATTGAAAGGCTAGTCAATTGTGTCACTGAATTTTCTGTCGCACACTCGTTCCCTTAGTGGATGCAATTTTTGTATCTATGAGAATTGCCGCTCCTGGGAAAAACATGAGATTCCAAACTGAAGGCTAGGTGGGCCTTCCTTTTGTCGAAATGGATTAGATATTTTATTTTGTTACGTTTTTTTTCGATTCAGGGCTGCTTTTTTCAGCACATACACATATCTCTCTTCCTCAATCTTCATCTTCTTTATTAAACTTCTTTCAATCTTACAATCGTGCTGTTTCTAACCTTCGTCCTCTTTGTTCTGAGCTAAATGGTGCCTTCTTTCTTCCTCTCGTGGGAATACTTTGGTCGTGGGTGAGAAGGCTCCAACTAATTAATAAACTAATCTAATCTGTCGCAAACAACCTCACTTGGTAAGAGCACAACGGGACTTTCAACTTTTTTTACTTCGTTAAATCGGATTAAACTGAAGTTTAACATTGATTTCAAATTGAAGTTAATTTCATTACTCGACATAGAAATGAACACAAGATTAATATAACAACGACTTGAGCCGGTGGCTCAAGTTATGGTTTGCGTGTTAAGTTTTCATTCTTTCTTACTTTACGTCAGCGCAATTCAATTTTGGGTTCTCAAAATCTGACTTGAATTGTTAAAATCGCCTCTTTTTTAACGAAAGCGTTGAAATGTTTGCGCTGAAATCGTTCAGTGGTAAATACTTGAGCTGTTGACATCGAACATTCGATGCTTGTAACCCCGAACATGAAATGGGAGCTCTTAGGTCATGCTATGTCGAGATTAAAATAACTTTCAATTATTTTAAAGGACCTCAAAAATTGATATTTTTTCAGTGGCGCTCTTAGGTTTTACTTTAGTTCCTATTTGTGGTGGCTTTTTTTGTAGCGTCTAGCTTGTAACTTTTCTATAGTTTCGCCTTTTTTGCTGTAAGCTAGAGTGCTTGTGTCATGACTTTCAACGAGTTGAGTGGGCAACGATTGAGTTTGAAAGGCTGACTGCCTAGCGCCAGTGGCGGCCAAATCAGAGGTATTTTTTCGCCGTTCTAGGCACTGGGACTTGGTCTAAATAATTAAAGGATTCCTGTGCCGTCTCTCTGACATTCTCCGTTCCGGAGAACGATCCCGGTAATTGGATGCTTCCGGCACCGGCTCCGCAGCGCCGGGAGCGAGTGACATTGGCTTGGAATTTTGGACACCGCCGGGAAATTCTTCGACCTTGCGAGCGGGTGGGTTCCCGAGGGAGATTTTTGCTGGTAACCGATTGGAACTTTAACTGAAGAAGAATGAAACTTGAAATTAAATCATATTTGGGGGCTATTGGGCAATTTATATACTGTGAAAAGTCAGGACATTGTTGAAGAATGTTTGACGAAACGTTCTTTCTTCAGAAACTCGTTTCATTTTCAATTATGGAGGAATCAATGAGAAAATATTTCGCATCTTTCGTTTCAAACTTGGGCGTTATGATGACAGTCGAATTTCAGGTCTGCTAATGGCAAGTCGTAACTAGCTTACCTTTGTGTTGTATTTTTGTTCATATTATATTCAGAGTGAATATTAGTTCAACTACAGTGATAGAAGTACTAATGAATGTTCTGTAAATGTACGTGTTAGTTTTCTTTTCCATTTGATGATAATTCACAATTTTTATTAAGTAATCTCCTGCCAAAAACGAGACTATCACGCACGAGTTTTGATGATGAAGGAGGGTAGGAATGGGCACAACAAAATTTAGAATGTCAGTATTTAATGAAACATTACTTTCATTTGACATTACTTTTGATGAGCTGTGTCTAGATTTTTCCATAAAACACAGAAAGTCTGTTTCAATACAACGCAGACAAATGTTTTACGATGTTATTTTTGACTTTCTAATTAACTCAAGATTATTTATGTTTGAATTCGAATATTATTTTGATTTACCAAAGCAGCGTCGTTCAAAAATTGCTCAAGGAAAACTTCTATACATTTTGAAAGGTTCACAAAACCAGTTAAATTTCCATGCGAATGTAACCGATGCATTCAGAGAAAATAGATGCGTTGGATTTTGCATGTTCAATTGATTTTTCAACAAATCATTTCAAATCCGTTTGTTAATGCAAATTTTTAAAGATATGTTTTCACTGCGATTTCTGAGTTTATCATGCTTCCAGCCAAAAAAATAGATTAGCGTGAACAGTAGCTTTAGCATTGACTACAGAACGCATTATCAATTTTCAGCGAAGGAGAGAACATGCTTCCGATATCTGTACAGTACATTACATAGGAATCGGAAAGACACAAAGAAATAATCGCGCGTGTGGAATAAAGTAACGATGCAGGTTCACCTCATGGCGAGTGTGGAATGTTTTAAATCTATTTTAGTTGACAGAAATCCACGTGTTATGAAAAGGTTGGTAAAAAACCGTCGTTCAATGGAGACAGCAGCACAAATCTTACGAGCTTTAGGAATGGTATGAAATTATTTTTGGGAGGACTGTTTCATGAGCTGAAAAAAATTAATTTATGCAGTTTCATTGCTATCAAGAAGATATGTGTCCGTTATATACAAGAAATTTATTTTTACCGGGACATGTCGAGATAACACTGTCGAAGACACAAAGAGTGTTATGTGGATTGAGTTTAGGTTTCCTAACTTCCACTGCGGTGGGAGAATTTCCTGCAAGAATCTCAAAACGCAATGCCTTCGTGGATACTTTCACATTAGTATGACACTGTGAGGAAGTTGTAGCTGGGATGGACTAGAATTTGTGAGTCCTTATCATTTAAGGTTATCATCACTATCATTTAAGCGTTTCTGATGGCCAAGGTCACCATTCTGTGGAGTTTAGATTTCTGATGACATGTGATATTCAAGGACGACATTGCTCGCGTGAACTGGAGCAAGATTTAATTTCGGGCAATGATGGGATCGCTCAGAAATTTGGATTACCCACCAAGATCTCTAGAACTTTGACCCTATTGGAGAATTTCAGTTTGGAAGAAACCTGTGTGTTCATCGCTACTTCCTTCATCGTTGGTTACTGTGGGAGAGATCAAGCTTCACTGGTAGCTAAAATTAGATCCAGAGAGTTGTAGGATAGATAGCGGGGAGAATGCAAGCAGTCATTCGATCTGCTGATCTTCGAACCGTCAGTATTGAATGCTAGCTCGAATGCTTCATGGTTCCCGGCTCCAAAGTCTTCTGTCACATCTCATCAGTGATATGGTTCGCACATCCTAAGGTTTCCGACACGTCTCAGTGACAGGGATCCAGTCTCCCAAGTCTTCTATCACGTATCCAAAGTCTTCTGTCACGTCTCATCAGTGATATGGTTCGCACATCCTAAGGTTTCCGACACGTCTCAGTGACAGGGATCCAGTCTCCCAAGTCTTCTATCACGTATCCAAAGTCATCTGTCACGTCTCATCAGTGACCAGGTTCACATGCCTCAGGGTTTCCGTCACGTCTCATAGGCTACAGACAGGGCTCCCACGTCCTAAGGTTTCCGTCACGTTTCATAGGCTACAGACACAGACAAGGCTCACATGTCCTTAGGTTTCCGTCACGTCTCATAGGCTACAGACAGGGCTCACATGTCCTTAGGTTTCCGTCACGTCTCATAGGCTACAGACAGGGCTCACATGTCCCAAGGTTTCCGTCACGTCTCATAACTGACAGAGCTCTCATCTTCGTGTCGTGATCCTCTTCTCTGTCAGCACTTCGTTGTGAATTACGTGGATCGTCCGCTGAGACGTTCAATTTAGATTGCAATTGTCGTGATATGTGGAGTACATCACTCTCATTTATTTTAATAATGAGGCGTGACTTATGTCCTCGCCATGATTTTGATTTAATGGTAGCATTTGCTATGCTGCCACCAGCCCGATATTTGGGCAATTCAATATTGATAATATCAAATGAATGATTGATTTATTTTAGGGAACGCTTTTCCATGCCTTTTATGTCTTTTCTCCACTTTCCAGAACACAGGTATTGATACACTTGTAATCAAGATGTAAATTTAATTATAAGAATCAATTAAATGCGCATTACAATCCTAATAAATAATTGTTCCTGTTACATAATGGTACTAATACAAGATATCGCTTGCCACATCGAAATACACCTACGACCTGAGGACATTGGGATTAATTAACAATGCGAAGCTAATTATGACATGAGAACTCATCTTATAAAGAGAGATGTGAAGTCCCTCGGATGTCGAGATGGGAATGCCAGGGGTGCCATTCTGGGATGACAGCCAGGTACGTTCGGTGCAGCGGTAGACGCTTGACTGTTGATATTCTCAGTCAATAAAGCTGGCTTACGTTGATAAAAGTATTCCACATGTTGAAATCACTTCACGACGATAGTTCTTTGATGTTATGTTCGTAATACCAGCGCCAGCCCCCGCAGGGTGCGGCTAAAGAGATTGGAACGACACACCTCCTGCTTATGTGGTGACCCCAGCCTCACTGCCTGCCTTCCCTCGGCTGCTGCTACGCGAAGTCAACCGCAAGCTGGAACTTCGATCAAACGTCGCTCTATAAATATGAAAATCATCCTAACGTATATGGAAATAAGCCTAATTGAATCAATAATATGTATATGAGTTCCCATGATGAAATACTTACTAAATATGTAAGAAATATTCCTATAAATAGAAGAATTACATATTAAGGATAACGTGAATGGTAGTAGCTGGCATCTCGGGCATTCGATGTAGAAACGACGTCGTAACAAGTTCGATGGCTGTATCGTAGAAGTTTGTTCAGATGTCGGGCTTCTAGAAGATTCTTGGTAGAATTTGCATGCTTTTCATCTGTAGATAACTCGCGATGGAATATCTCTTCAAATATGATGATCGATGCAGTTCTTCTTGGAGATTCGAAGTGAATACGAGGGCCAGTCGCAACATTCAATGTAATCCATAGCACAAAAAAAATTCTGGACGCTGGATATGATGAAATCATATCATTCGGAGTCTGAGCTGTCGGCCAAAGTCTTTCTCCGGACTGGTGACAAGAAAACGGAGCTGCTGTAAACTTGAAAGATGCCGTGCGTTTTATTGCGTCTCTGAACCTACCACATTCCCAGGGAGATGCTGAATTATAATCTTCTGAGACACGTGCGCGGCTCGAAGAAAAACGAAAATGGAAACTAGGTTTTATGAGACTTGTTTTCGTCTGATCTGGGTGCTTAATTGCAGAGAATAGGGATTATAAGTTTATGGTACACTGGACGAAATATGGGGACCTGCTTATGCGGTACGTTGAGGTTACTCATGCAAGATTTATGCCATATCCTGACGAAAACTAGCTGTCTTTTAAATTTTTGATTGAGATTCCAATATTATTTTCTAAATAAGGTTTCTATTTTGAGCTATTTGATTTACTTTAATGTAGTGGTGAAGAACGGATCTCAGCTTCTTTTTTTGTGAAGTACGCAACCCTTCAGTTGCTAGTGTAACAAAGTCTTTATATTCTTTATTCATTACCTCTATACTACGTAGTACGTGGACGCCAAATGCACCTTTATGAGACACGCTGTTTACAAGAAATTAGATATTGTTTTTAACGTATGTATTTCGTGTGAGCTCAAAAAAATTTTTATTTGTCTATGCTCCTCATTCAACGTGCAATAAATTCTCGGGAAATATTCGCTAACCCTCGGAAAAGCCCAAGTCGCACTTGAGATACAACTTTTTGCATACCATTCACAGGCACTGGACGCAAGTGTGAAGATCATTCATTTCTTGACAACTTAGTATTACGAATTATTTGTTTCATATTATTAAAAATAATTTATTTCAAAACAACCTTACTCGTTCACGAATTATCGCTTCATCGTACGTTTGGCTTAGATTTGTTGACGTTTCTACAGAAATCGTAATTCAAAGGTTATGACTTTTCTCGAACCATTTGCTAACACTCGACGCGTATGTAAAAATCCCTTATTTCTTGACAATCCTGATCGTCCACGAATTATCGTTTCATCGTACGTTCAGCTTAGATTTGTTTACTTTTCCCCAGAGAATAGAATTTTACTGTAAATTATTGCACAATGTAGGTTTTCCGATCACTTTGGAGCTCACAACAAATGCAACTCAACGAAACCTGCAGTCGCCGCGAGCAGGCCTTGGAAGCTGCAGCGACAGTCCCATTAAAAGCAGTAATTGGATAGACCGGAGGCAACAATGAGTTCATTCTATCTCCTTTTTCATTGTCACAGCCAGATTTACGAGTAGAGGCTTCTGTGTACTTTTTGCGGGTTTTCTGCCTTGGCTGATGAGAGAAAATGATTGCGGCGTTGGTATAATGACGACGTTCGGCAATTTGCTCGGTCCTAATTGTAATGGCGTGTTTGCTGTTAGGTTCTTTGTGCAATGGATGATGAACTGGGCGAAGTTTTAAGCTCGTGATAGTAGTGCTGCTAAAGTTCATTGGCTCTCTGACTGCGTTAACAGGATTTGCGTGGGGTTAAATTTCGAATCGACTACAGCCTTATGTTGTGAATCGTTGAGATATCGGCAGGTATGGTTATGTCTTGTTTTGCTGCCGACTGTGTTGCGAGTGTATTATTACTACTGAAAAGCGGGTGATAGCGACGATGAGTTGGATCAAGTATGTGGATCACTCACGCCTCTTCAGCTGTGAGTCAATACCACTGTCAGTTTGGCAACGAGGGAGGAAAAATAAAAACGAAGGAAAGCTCACTTGAAAGAAAATCGACGTTTTTTTTCGGGTAAACGCGTTTCTAATTGCACTTCACATAACGAGTTACCTCTTGAAAAAATAAATCTCTTCTACGAGAAGAGAACGATTCGTCTGATCTCTTCGTAATCGCTATCATTTATTATGAAAAATGTAAATTATTACGCATCGGTGCTTTTATTTTAACAAATTCTTTAGCAGCCTACGAAGATAGAAATGAAGGCATTTCAGAGGCATAAAACGAAGTTTATCGCTTAAGTGTTCACTAGTGTGAAACTTGCAGGTACATTTGGATAGACTCTACAAAACTGCAAGGTACAGTGATGTTGTGCTCGTTGTTGCACTTCTGTGTTTGAAGCCAGCCGTCAAAACACCACATCTAACTTTCTGTCTCAAAATTGCCATAAATTTCTAAGTATTTGATTCTGATTTTCACTCGTCTCTTTGAGCTCAGCGAAATTTTTCAACAGAAGTCAACGTGAGAAATGCGTAAATCTTTGAATTTAATAGCATGCTAACACTTTGAAGCTGCTAACACGCTCGAATTGAATAATTTGAAAGTTTTATGAAGTATTTTGACGACTGGCTTACGTGTAGTGTAATGTTAAGATGGCATATAGTATCAGTGACTGAATCCTGTACCTGCTTGGCTGGCTTTGACGTGACTTGTTTGATGTATAGAGAAGACGTGACTGTTACATTGGTGTTGCTTGATTCATTGACCGTATCCTATGATGTCTAATGCATTCCTTGAGGTAAGTCTACACGATGTACTAACCTGCGAAACGCGACTCACTTGAGCTGATAAAAAAAAAATTGAAATGCCTGATAAGGACCTTGGTCTCTACGGAGTTGGGAGAACAGGTCTATGATAGGAGGAAATGGGATATCTTGAAAGTTGGGGCATCCAGCAACAGGGGTTCAAGGCAGATTCTATTTCATATATTCCTGGATTCAATCAGGGTTCTTTGCAGTTTTCAAGAAATAAATTTATCCTTTAAACGCAACATCAGTAGCCGGCGGTCTTGGAAGGGATTTTCATGATGCTGCTGACCGACGACTAGTCACAAACTCAATTTACATTAATTCTCAATCTGTAGTAAATAAAGGCACAATCCAGTCAATGTTAGCTATTTTCAGAATTGCCACAGCAATTGAATTTTAAATTTTAGTTGAATCTTAAACTTCAGTTTAACCCGCCACAGCTACCGTGTTAAAAGGAAAAACTTCGTTCATGAAGACGTTGAGTTTCTTGAAGCAGTGGAAGGGAAGAACTTTTTGGCTGTTCAGTATCTTGAATGTAATAATGTTTGATGTAGGTTGACCATGAGCCGAGCTTCGTTATTAAGTTCAAGGAAATGAGTTAGGTTCCCATGTCCATGCCTCAGGGGTAAGCAATCATCGTATCTGTCGGAATTAGCACTCCCTGGGGGAATATGTGAGGTCCCGTGTTGAAAATCAAGTTGAACTTAAAATGGGATAGATTGATTGTTTTGATGCAGACCAACTTTTTCGGGTCACTGTTGTTTTTTTTGGAACCTATTACTTTCCTCTTCAACTCTTCTCTTGATCCATAAACCTCTTTCCATTTTGTCGTTGCTACACGCTGGGTGTGGGGACATTTCTTTGCACGTAGATTCCTTTTTCCTTTAATTCCATGCCAATTGATGCCAATTGATGCCTTCCTCCTTCCTCTCGTGGGTACATAACTATTGTGGGTAGGGAGGATGGAACAAAATTAGATTCTAATCTGCAAAGTTGAGGTAAGAAAGTTTACAGCAAGTAACTTAGACAGATATTATAGAGACATTAGACATTTCAACGACAGTGGTGGTAATAGGTGTAAAGTTGAGGCAAAATTTAGTTGTAACTTTGTCAGGCTGGGACAGAATCAACGTAAGTTTTGCGTAAAATTTGTTTCACAGTACTTGGTATGCTACGTCACGGAATGTGTTACATTGTGTGTTGATAAGTTGCAGGTTGATTTTACTCAATTACGCTTGCATCTTCATTATCCCAACCAATGAGGGAGGGGATTTGTTGAAGCAATTATTTTGACGTCAAAAAAGGAAAGCGTTTTGAAATGCTCGCCAAAAAAGGAAAATGCTTCAGAAGCAATGAAGGTGTTCGTTTAAGTGAGAATAAAATGAACCTGTAACTTGTAGGTGTTCCTTTGCACGACACCGGAGCTTCATGTTCCCTTCTGTTTAACCTGTAAATTTTCGAGGCAGTGCTTCGTAATGGTTAATTAAGTTAAGGGAATGCTAGAATGTGCATTTGTGTGTCTAGGAGTGTGCAAATTTAATCAATCGTATTTGTATATATGAAAATAAGTTGATTGTCCAAAGTGTGCTTTTCTTGTACTATTCTACAGATTTGTTTCAATGTACTCCTTGTAATCTCTTCACCTATGTCTACCTCGTGTCCTTACACTCTTCCTTTTCCTTCCCTTCTCATTTCATTCATTTCACGTCTTGAACAACTTCTCTTAATCCTCACATGGAATCAACGTCAAGATATTTCACTGTAATAAATTTCAACGAAATTGTATGCAAATAGTATTACCGTAGTATAAGCTCAGAATAATTGTCAAAAGCAGATACCTGCTAAACTGAATGATAACCGCGACACCAGATGGAGTGATTAAAAAATTTCGGTACTGGATGCTAACTAATTGATCCAATGAGTCATTCAATTGACTCACTGCGAAGATTTCTTTTATCAAATAGACTGTCTGTGCTAGACAGGTTTCATCATATTTCTTGTCAGCATGTTTTTTTTTCAAAACTAAAGAGATAGAAAACTTTAAACTTCAATAGTCATGAGTTGGTTTTCTCTGCTTGGAAAGAAAAGATAATGCGTAATAATTTGCATTTGTTGTTGTCATTACGATGGCTTGTCCCTTTATTTGGATACGCTCTTTGTTAGACGAAATTATCTTAACAATTTGAATTTTTTTTATAGAAATATATCGAATTTATGGTCTACATGAACCTAATATATTTGTGTAGCTTATATTGTCACAAGATACTTCAACAAAATATTCAGCAGGAAAAATATTGAAAATTCGAGTGTATGAATGACGCTGACTAAATTTTCTCAACGCGCATGCGAAGGAAATTTAATTTACTTTCAATGTCGTTTCTTTTTCTACTTTGATTTGGATGAACGGCTATTGTGAATTTCTTTTGAAGTTATGGTAAATAATATAATGATAATTTTTGATTGAAAAATAACAGTTTTAGACACTCAGTGAAGTTGCCAACATAGATCTTTTTCCACGTGATTCGTGTTTCCAGTAAATTGTTTGAGTGGACTTTCAGTAGAAGAAATTATTGTCGGTCGACAGTTACGACGGATTTCAATGTAATACGTTGATGTTGATCATTTACTGACTTGTTAAAATATTTCAAACACTAACTCTTTGCAAGTTTTAAATTTGTGGGCTAAAAAGTTATCGGGAGGCTTCCTGTTCTTAAGTAAAAAGCAGAGAACTAAAAATTCCGCATAAAACAGTTACTCGAATTAAGGATTGCAAGTAAAACAATAAAACAGAACGTTTCGAGCATTCGCTCATCATCAGCAAATGCTGGAAGCGTTCAATTTTATTGTTTTACTCGCCATTTTTAATTCGAGTAAATGTTTTTGTACGGTATTTTTAGTTCTCTCCTTTTTAGTTCAAATTTATGTGATTAAAGAATTCATGAAAGCCGAGAACTCATTAAATCGTTTTCAGACCTCAATAATATTGCTTGGTGTATCGCTTCCTGAAGGTTTACATCATTTCTTTCCCCTGAAGAATTCATGGTTGATCAAATATTTACTGATCAATACTTAATCATGTTCTTGATAACTTTTCATTTAAATTCTTCAGCACATTCTTTAATGCACACGCAATCTTAATTATTTTGAGTTCGTTCTTCTACTTCAGTTATTCTGGACAACTATCGATATATATATCACGCAATTGAATCTGTCGCTTCTTCCCTACAATGATTCAACTGAAAACAACGGTCGTTGTGTTGATTTTTAAAGGCAGTTTTTCAGCATCCAATCGCTCATTTTAAAAAAAATTGAACACCCCAATACTTCTTCACTTCTTCCTAGCCTCTTCCTACTTCCCATTGCTTTGATTGTTTTTTCACTTTTGATAGGCTGTTTTTTCTGAAGCGATCCAATTGATTTTCATTCGTTAACGATTCCGGCTTTTTCTCTCGGCTTCATTTAATTTTCTAATTTTTTCTTTAGCCTATGCATTGTAAAATGTTTCTCTTCTTTGAACTGTCTTCAAACCCATCATAATCCTCGAGAGAAATTTTTCTTGTGTTAATTACAATTCCTCTCTCATGAAATGGTTCTACTGTCTGTTGTGTCTTAATATTATCTCATTTCTTCAAAAGTCTCTCTTCTTTTTCGTACCCATTGTTCAACGTTTTACGTCCCATGCCATAACGCCTGCATCTTCCTCTCCTCACACTTCCAAAGGATTTAATTTACTTTTCTTCTAACTTTTGACTTGTTACTTCAATCTAGTCTCCTCCGATCTTCTTTTCTTCAAGCTCTTTTAATCCCCTTTATTTTTTACGTTACTTTCTTAACCACCTCCATCTGTCATACTGTTTCTCTATTCTCAATCCTTTTCCACACTAGTCTATAGTGTTCCATCCGTTTCACTTCTAATTTCTAATCTACTTCATCCCTCAACCGTCTTTGCCTATCCTCCATCCTTTCCACACTCATCTTAAGTGTCTCATTCGTTTCACTTTTATTTTTAACCTACTACATCCCTTTACCATCTTAGACGGTCCTCCATTTCCTTCACTCGCCTGATGACTCTCTTAAGCCCTCGCTTCTAATCAAATTTCCGACTAACTGCCTCCCTCTACCCTCTCCCCGAACCTCCGTCCTCTCCACACTCGTCTAAAGTCTCTCATTCGTTTCACTTCAAATTTCTAACTTACTATATCCCTCTACCATGTCTGTCGATCTTCCTCCCCTTTCACTCGTCTGATGACTTTCTTAAGCCCTCGCTTCTAATCAAATATCTGACTAACCGCCTCCCTCTACCCTCTCCCCCGAACCTCCGTCCTCTCCACATTCGTCTAAAGGGATGCCCGTGTCTCTCGTTGCAGGAAAAAGCTCCTAATAGCCTCCAGCTGCCCCATGCCAAAAGGGGATCTGTTGGATCCACCATCTCTCTGCTCCCAGATCACTTGCTATCTCAGCAGGTAGTCCTCTTTCTTATTCTATTCTTCAAATTTCCTGTAATCTATTTCAGAGACCGCATGACTTTATTCATCCTTCTAGATTTCGTCGTAAATTTGTTGTTCAAGGCCGTGAACGCCGATAATATTTCTCGTACGTGGTTGTACGTAGAGCGATTTTTTACACATTTTTGCACGCGTATGTAGGGATTTAAGTTTCATGATTCTTCAACATGGATGCTGAAATATTTTTTTATTCATGTGTGTATTTTGTGGTTGATAAGTTTTCCTCGCGCTGGCTTCTATGAAGTTTATTTTCTTTTGGTTATTCACATTAGCGTATATTTAGTTTTTGAATTGCGTATTTTTTTTTACCGCTTTGCTGTAAGCTTGACGGAACATTGCTTTTATTTCATATTTTGTCAGCATTTTCCTAGTTCAAATAATTGCCTTCCGAGCAGAGGATAGAGTTTTTGAGCCACTGGATCGAATTTACTAAATAAAAACATTTTATCAGACCCATATTAACCTTAGCCTATTTTTTCAAACGCAGACTAAATGAAACCTTTCCATCCATTGAATAGAATGAATTGAATCTATTTTTGATTACTGCCGAAAAATTTTGCATAACCGGGGTAAATTATTTAACTAGAGATGACATTTTACAAGTAATTCTCTTGCCGCTTTCCCGAGAAAGAATTAATTTATTTTCATTATTTATGTTTTCCCATTTTTTAATGGCTTGCTGAAAGAGATGAAATTAACCAATTGGTTGAATTTTCTAACAAAATGGTCCAATTTAATTTGTGTCGCCTAGATCTAGCGATCGGAGAAATCGGTAGATAACGCATTGCAAACGATGCAGGACACGATAAAAAATTTGCGAGAAGGGAATGGGCAGAATCAATTCTCTTAAACATTAAGCAAGCCTTGACATGGTCAGCAATAATAGCTTAATTTTTGCCCTCCTAAATTGGATTACTTTTTAAGTCAACCACATCATATTTTTTCACAAAACCGGGAAGCACAATTTGCGCCTATTAAATTTTTCTGATCTGGACATGGGTGCTGAATTTTTCTGATCATTGTACATCGAAGAACGCGTAGCTCGATCGATCGATAGCATGCGCGTAGTCTCACACTGCCATGGCACACCGTCATTTCTTTGTAGTTTATTTGTAATATTTAATTTCATTCAGGAAATATTCAAGTATTCTAGAACGATTTCAAGAAATGATTATCCAAAAATTTTAGGAATGAGTTCAAAAGTTTGCTGTTCAGGGCCTCTGGAATTTTTTTGTAGGATTAGCAACCATGAGTAATGATATTATCAGTGATCAGTTAATACACAAACTTTTTATACACATCAGGCTATAAAGATAAAGTTAATTAAATGACTTAAATGCGCGGGTTTTTATCTCAGTTCACCATGAACAAATTAATTCAAGAACATGGAGTTAAACACTAGTGTTTGACATCAGCTATGTTAATGACGACATAATTCATGCTGAAAAGCAGGCACGGTTACTATGTGGATCGTATCATAACGTTAACTCTTCTGCTTTAAATTCCGGCATTTTTGTCTCACATCTCATATTTAGAAGATGAAAAAATTGTTACTCATTGCTACATCCGGCGGCCGATTTGAAATCTTATTTTAATTAATTTTGTTTTCAATTTTGGAATCATCGCACGGAAGCATTTCGCAATTATGTTTTTATAATTTTTTATTCCAACAGCAATAAATATTCAGTTCAGCAATCCCAGCTTCAGAACAATATTTTATTCCACTGCATGAATTGTTGGTTTAATTTTTAATATTTATTATATTGTCATGACTGTTTCGGAAAGTTAATTATTTATTCATCAACAAAATTTCAATGAGATGAAATGATTCATTCAAATTATTCATTCCCTGCACCTCTTGCAGCTCCTGAATGCGTTGAAAGTTTTGAAGAACTTTTTACAAAAAAAAAAAAAAAATTCCAGTTAATGTTTATTCCTCTCCACAGGACGACAGCTCATAAACTCCTTGGACACCCGAGCTGATACCAAATTTACTAAGATTTAAGTATGAATTAATTCCATTGTATTTTTGTATGATAAAAGAAGCATAAAAACTCAGGAAGCACTCGCACCAAATATCTCTCGTTAACATTCCTATTTTTCGGAATTTTTCCAATGTATTTTTAAACTGCTTAGCAATTAAAAATTAAGCTCGTGAGAATTGACTCGCCACTCCAAACTAACACACTAAGTAAAGTGAATTTACATTTGGCTTATTCAAACAGAGTGAGATGTACTGATATTTGATGCTCCTTGATGTAAAAAGTCAGAGCTTGGTTATTTTTTTCGTTCGAGTGGCTACCGATTCAAGTCATCCTTTCACACGAACCCAACATGTCGTGAGCACTTCTTTGTGTATCTTTCAGTTTTGCTCTGAAGGTACAATGTTCAATCTGAGCTATGCCTCGTGATAGAAGTTTTTCAAAAATATACTTGTATCTGATTTTTTAACAGTTGCTTGCGATACGACCCATCGATGGGGCCTTTGAAGAATTTGAACAATATTTAGATTAACAATATTTTGAATTGAATAGTATTTGATGGACCCAGATATTGCGTATTTATAAAATCTCGAACAACTGTTAACTTTTATTTTGAGTTACATATTGAACATCCGTTTAACCCATCGCAGTCAACGGGTTAAGTTGGGAAAGATCTGAAGTCCAGACACAAGGTGTTGTTGTACCTACAAGTAGAAGTATTTCAGACTTTATGTCTTCAAGCTAGATGGTTAAATTTCAGACTTTATGTCATCGAGCTAGATGGTTTAATTTCAGACTTTATGTCATCGAGCTAGATGGTTTAATTTCAGACTTAATGCCATTGTGCCAGATGGTTCAATTTCAGACTTTATGCCATTGTGCTAGGTGGTTCAATTTCGCGCTCCTGTCCAGAGGCATGTTGCATCTACAACTTATTTTCTTCAAGAGTGTATTTACTTAGGTAAATATTCGCCTGACTCCAATTTTATAGTAACAATCTCAACCTCTACAAAGTCAGAAGATTTACAAATAATGTGTGATACACACATGTATACACACGCAGTGCCTTGGCATTTGCATTTCGAAAAGCTCTTTTTTTCTTATTATTTTTACATCATCAAGCTCTGTTTTGGGGGTAATGAGAATAGGTAATTCAAAAAACTGAAATTTACCGCAATGTAAAAACATACGAGTAGGAGCAAAATCAATTGATCAACCATACTTCTACCCAAGCCAAAGCTCGAATATTTAGAGCTGATATTTATTCCCAAGCGTTGCAAATACAGCCAACAGAAAGTTCATTTCCTTATTTAAACTTAACTATGATTTTGGGCGCTCTCTGGAGGAAGATGTGATGTGATGATTTTGGATTCTCTACTTTTTTTCTCAAATCTATAACAAACTTTCTTATAACTTTTATCTAGTGGCTCACAGTTTTTTTAAATTTTGCTCTTTCTAAGCATAGAGTGTGAAGATATCTTGTTCAAAGATTCCTCGTTTCCGTAGTTCCACACTTAATGATGCCTTCCTTCTTCCTCAATTGAGAACACTGTTGTCGCCAGCGGGGGCTAAAATTAACTTACAATTGATCAATTTAACTATCATTCTATGTCGTTAAGAAGTTCTACGCTCTCAAACTAATCACCATATTGAAAGAAACTGCTCCGTTTTTTTTATAGAATGGCGCATTTTCTTGGCACTCCTTGTGTTTCCCTTGATCAGACGACTATTTTTTCGCTCAATTTTCATTTTTGCCACTCGGTAAAATTTTTTGCAGTTCCGTGTTAGCCTTGCGCTTGTTTTCCCGTTCCCATAAACATGAAATATCTTTAAAATTCGAATTTTACCCTCTGCGGTTGTGTATTAAATTCTGATATTATTTACTACGCTCTAAATGTTTATTAGAACTAATTCAAACTATGTACATCAAAGCCAATTCTTTATCGAAGTCTAAATCTCAAACTTCAAAATTACTGTTACGTCATCTTTCTTGTTTATGGCAATCCTATTGGTCACTTAATCGTTTTTTTAGCTAAATATTTTTTTTGCAGGCGCCTCAAAACAACAAAAACTTATTAATATGATAATTAGAACCAAGCCCGCGCGCCACTCTTGACTTAGTAATTGAGTTAGTGTAAAACAAAACTAAATCTTTATGAAAAATTTCCAAAAAATCCGATTAATTACGTTACACCTCGACAAAATTGATATCTTATGGCTAAATTTCAATTATTTACGATTAATTAAATTAATCTCAGACGAGACTTCCATCTCTATGTATAATTTCCAAAAATATCTGATTAATTGAGTCAATCTTTGTGGAAATTATAATCTTTTTAAATAAATTTTAATCAAATCTGATTAATTATACAAAATAGGCTTCATTTTGGATAACTTCTAATAATTTCCGATTAATTAATTCAGTAAATTTTCGACCGAAATGACATTTTTATGGATTATTTCCAATCATGTTCGATTAATTATGTTAAACTCCAACAAAATTGGTATCTTTATGGATAACTTTCAGTAATTTCCGATTAATTAAGTAAATCTTAGTCCAAACTGTTATCTTTATGAATAATTGCCAATCATTTTCGGCTAATCAATTTAATCTAGGACGCAACTGGCATCTCTATGAACAATTTAGTGGGTAGTGCGTCCCTTGCATGGCTCGCTGTAGGTGTCGGTCGTAACCTCCTAGCCGCTCCTGCGCTTCCTGCCGCACTCCGCCGCCTACAGCGCAGGTAAGTGGTCTGGGCCAGATATACGACGTCTTAGCGGTACACCTGACAACTTAAGGACTTCTAAAAGCGTGCACAAAAAGTGGCCAAGTCAACTTGGAAAAGCCTACGCGGACAGTTGTACCACAATGTCAGTTGTTTGGAAATCCGATTTCTGAATTTCGTTTTAATAATGTAGGTAAGCAACTATTGGTGTGGATGTTCATTCGTCTTTTCTGTTATTTACTCTTTGGTAAATATCATACAATGGAATATGGTGCTTCTTTTTACGATTGATAAAGAGGATGTATGAGTGCCTTTTTTTGCACGCCTTTACGCTCAAAAATTTCTAATAATGTGCTATGAGACATGAATATACTCTTATAGTGAAGTTTTCTTGGTATTTTCATGCTGTGCACGTTAGAACAATCTTAAGGAGTAATTTAGGATTCAACGCCGTGCTCCGAGCCTGGAAACCCACTCATAAGGTTCCGCATGCAAAAGAAGTCGTCGATATTTGTGCGAAAAGAATATTTGTGCTGTGGGATCAGAAAAGAAACGTCGAAAAGAATCTCTTAGCTCCGCATCGTCTGAATTTGTCTCGCATTTTGCTGACATTACAATCGCCGTTCCGAGACTGGCATCAGGTTGACGCCGGCCCCAGGATGAAGGTGGAACTTCCACTCGGCAGTGAATTCTAAAGAACACGTCGAGGTACTAATTTGACAAGAAACGAGGAATATCAGAGGTGCTTAAAAAGTATCCGACTTAAAAGTTCTGTAGTTTGTAAGATATTCGTGCGAGCAAACTGCAATTTATTGAAAAGAGCAGGATTTGAAGTTTTATTTTATTTCGATAATTTTGTCGATTTGGCATACCAGAAAGACGGAAACAAAAATTTACAAGAAGATTTTGATTAACGATGATCGCAGCTCTCTTTGAGAAATTCATAACAAACATTTTAGCGATTCACATTTGGTAGTTCAGAATAGAAATTATCGCAGCTTATATTTTTAAATTCATTGCAGGAATTATCGCATATTTCGCTGAGAAATTCTTAACAGAAATTACAAATAACCGCACCCCTCATGCGGCTAATGAAGGAACCAAAGAAGGCGGACTAAGTCCGTGGAGTCGAGGTGCTTGGTTTTGACAGGCGAGCCGGACACAAGGCAGTCGAGTGTTCACTTTAGCACGTAAATTGGGGTAAATTGTTTATTCAATAATAGATAAATTGCTCATTCACGTGCCGGGATAAATGAATGACATTTCATTTTTTTCACAACCTTTTCAAAAAAATAACTATTATCGTAGGCGGTGAAATTCTATCGTGAAATTCATTTTTCATATTTTTCAGGAAGGATAAAACTGTATTTGAGCTGTTAAATCGATTTCCCTCTTCCGCTATTCACAACCTAACCAAACCACCCGTTGACACACACGGACAAGCGGTGAACGGGTTAACGCGGTGCTTGTGAAACGACCCATCGTTGGGTCGTTTGATAATTCTAACGATCTTTTTTAAAATTAATGGTATTTAATGAGCTCGGTTAATGTTTGATACTTAAAAACTTTCTAATAACACGTTGCTTGTGAAACAATCCGTCGTTGGGTTATTTTGATTAAGTCTAAGAATATTTTAACATTATTGGAATTTAATGGACTCGGTTAATGTTTGATATTTATGAAATTTCTTATCGCGTTTGGCAATAAATTTGAGTTGAATATTGAGCTTTACCCACCGCAATCAACGTGTTAGTTATAATACAAATTCCTACGACAGCTGCAAGTTTGTCTCCAAATTTTCTCGCTGAATCTTGAATTAGCTATTATTTAACACGTTTCCTGCGAAGGGACCTACCGGTGGTCACTGAGGGGATTTACCATGCGTCTGGCCGACCTGCGGTCACTAACTCAATTATGATTAAAACGTCATGTGCCAGTTGATGTTGGCTATTTTCGAAATTGCTTACTGGTGACTGTGCTAGATTGTGTCCAACAAAATAGGACGTGGATGTTGACTTGAAAATGAGCTATTTGGTTTCTTCTTTTTTGCATATTCTTTGTTGCTCAATTTTATTCATTGGCGATGATTTTAGCTTTCCAAATCGCGCCGAACATATCAATGAGCAGAAACTGCACGAATTCTGGATATGAATGAATAATACTTATAAACTGGCTTTATGAGTTCTTCTTCAACATTCCCTTGCGAGAATAAGGTTTTGGCAGGACATTCAGAAGTTGTTTGTTCTTAACTATATTTGCTTTCCTTCCAAATTTCTTAAACAAATTATCTAAACTTTTCCTGCTGAACTTCGTGAACTCCGTCATTTTTTTTTTTATCACACAACGAATTTGGTCCTTAATTACGAATCACAATTACGAATCACGATTTTTAAAATCTCTTAATTGCCATCCGAAATCAGTGTCTGCAAATGCCAATCGAATATTTTGATCAAAGCTTATACAGTTGAGTGTCGGAATACTTAGGTCAAAAACCGCGTGTATTTCTACTGTGAATATTTTAAAAAATGTTCATGTACTGTAGACGGAATATCAGTGAACACATTTACAGAAAGAACGCTCAAACTGTAATGATTCAGCGTTTTGGAGACATTTACAAGTATATAAGCTATCACATAATGATGGCTGTAAAAAATGAAGGCGTGCCCTGCGTTTAGATGATTCTCTATGTGTGACCCAACCAGTCCCGAGAGGCACTTTCAACACCCACAGTTGGTCCAAAAATTCTCGAGTGTTGCGCGTTCATCAAACAGGTGAACTTAACGAAGCAGCTGCGGCTGCATCATTAGTTCCAGAGCCATTCTACGACAAGTTCTGGTCTCCAAAATATGTTGGGAGGCTCGTTTTGAAATTGCGCCAACTGAACAAAATCCTTTACTGCTGCCAGTGAACGAGGTTCTCTCGGAGACTTGTACGAGCGTCTACAAACGGCCGATCATTTCTCCAAGTCGCTCTGATAAATAAGTCCCGTAAATCAGATGCTGCAGCAATGCAACTCTTCCGAATCTAGGACGACTCTCGTCAAAAATGTTGCGGAGAGCCATGGTTCAACTTTCGATGTCTTCAAAAACACGATGATGGAGTGGACGAGTTAAGATGATGTATTGACTGGCAGAGTCGCTGAAAGCGCGCAAGCATTTCTTTTATTGTTATTTATGGGTGTGTTAGGCCAAGATGTATATACTTTTTGTGTTTCGCAAGCACTAATGGAGATTTTTTCCCTATATTGCATGGTTTTTTCAGATGGTTTACCACTAAGTTTCTGAATACTTGCATGAAGGTTTTGATAACTGCTGTTTAATATCCACGGGGAAGACACGACAGTTTTTTGCATTCGTGTTCATACTTTTTTCATTAAGATGTACACGCTGGGATGAAAGTAGTTTCCTCAGTAGTGTACCGCTATTGTATCTGTGAGATTTAGCTTTCCCAGTTGTGAGGTCTTGCGCAGCCGGTTAGGTGGGCCTTCCCTTTTTTAAATAGAATAAGTTTTTGTAGGATTACGGACTACCTTTTTCCGGTTCACTGCAGCACCATTCTTTTCAGAACCGATTACTTTCATCTGAAACCTTTATCTTGCTGCATTACCTTTATTCAATTCGGGTATTTCTAAGCACTGGGAGTAGAGACGCACCTTCTGCTGAGATTCCGCCTTCTCTTAATTCAATCTTAAATTCCTTCCTTGGGAACACCCTTGTCATGGTAAAGGAGGTTCAAACATTCTTTTAATTTAAAGAAATTTCACTGTTCCTTTTACCACGTTTTACTGACTTTTTGTTGAGAATGAGCCTAGGCTCGGAACGTTTCGAGTAAATTTTTTTTAAAAACTTCATTTCTTTCATTGTAAATTTGCTGAGCAAAAAATATTTTCCTCATGATTTAATCTAATCTGTATAATGTCATGGCAGTTATTTCCATGCTTTATAAATTTCACGTTTCCTCCGGCTTGACTTTCGATGGTGTTTCACCTTGGGTTTTAGAGACACTTGTGCATGTGTATTTTAGCCTCAGTACGGATGCTGTAACGTGTCAACTCTTCACGGTTTATTTTTGAACGTCTTTAAATGCGCTGAGTTTGCTACAGATGTGGTGCGTTATGCCAGCTTATATATGTGCAAGATGTTTGAAAAATCGAACTTCTTTCCCATGGTGAAGTAGTTCTCTCACTAGTTTGAGTTCCTTGTTGTTTGTAAAAAATATTCACTATATTTTCCAGTTGAGAATTTTAATATATCTGTTACGACTGCACGTAGTATATCACTTCACTTATCCATGGAATAAAGTTTTTAACTATTTAGTTCTTTACCATGTTGCAAAAAACTTGGATGTGAATTAGGAATACTAGCGTTGAATTGCATAACCCCTAACTAATTCGATCAATTTCACGTATTTGGGCGTGACTTCGAGAACATGAAGTGAATTTTTTCGTTACAGAGAGATTGTACAGATGACGATTAATTTTATCAATCGTTGAGAAAGTGATTGTTTCCAAGAAAATTCACAGTATATGCGCTAGAAATTAAAACAATACATGGGAGTTTAAAAAAGCCACAACCCACCCACGGTAAAAAAAGCCGTAACGAAAATGATTTTCGTCTTCGCTTGTAGACCTGTGCGGCTAAAAAGAAACTTCTGAATAAAGAACAAAACTCCCCGTGGTACAAAATGACCTCTTCCATTCGAGGAAATATAGTCTCAACCGAGCACGCCATTCTTTGGTGTGTTTCAAAGCGATCTCGTTGGAAACTGGAAGGCTAGTTTCCTCTTATTTAAGACATCCGTGCTCTCGTGTTGTTACAAAGTATGGACATTCATGGGCGATTTTCATATAGACATCAACTGGCTCAAGAACGATAGCCGAAGCTGCATTCTTTTCCTTTAACGAGCTCAGTGGTCTAAAGTTATGGTCTCTATTGAACATCAGAGGCCGGAGTAGATGGAACTTGGGCCAACTTTTTTCTGGTAAGAGGCCGAGCGGAAGCGCCTGCTTGGAAATAGTTTTCCCTGAACTTCCATGGCAAGTTTTACGGCTCTCAGGGACGAATCATCAGAACTTCATATGGCAACGCTCACTGAAAACGGTTCACGTTTTGACAGCGAATGATTCTATGGTTCACGATTTGACAGCGAATGATTCTATGGTTCACGATTTGACAGCCAATGATTCTTTGGTTCACGATTTGACAGCGAATGATTCTATGGTTCACATTTTGACAGCGGGGGATTATTAACGCCCATGCCAGAACTGTTCTTGTTTTTGAAAAATTGTTTTTGAATTCCAGATACCTAAACGTGTTTTTTTAACATCGGACCACTTTCTTCCATGCTGTGAAATATGTTGTCTTTAAAATTCATTGTACGCGGAGTATGGATGCAACTGTTGATTATTCAAATGTCTTCATGATGAATTCAATTTTGAACTCATTCAAGCTGTGACATCTGATTGTGAACTCGACGTTTGACATTTGATTGTAAACGTGCTATTATATTTTTCATTCTTCTTAGGAAAAATAACATTAAAAATAAAACATAAAATAACTTAAAGACTGAAAATAACATTCACGTGACTTGAATTGGTTGATAAGGACTTTGTACAACTGAAATTTGGTAACAAATTGATTGGTCATCAGAATGCGAGTGTACTATCGGTGTTTTCATTTGCGTATGATATGTCTCGACGGGTTATTTTGGTGAAGTTGATATGGTGCATTAAAATTATTCTTAAAAAGAACAAAGGAAATTGAAGAACATGGGATTTATTTTTTGCACACTAAACTCAGTCAAATAAGGTATGTGGATAACGAAGGTCCACGATTTCAAGCGCTCACCTAATGCTGCAGTGGGCGAACGAAAAAGCGTCAATTACTGACGTGAAAACTAAATACTGTTTTAAATTCTATTAAGTTGGGAACGTAATGAATTACTTTGAGATACTTGAAGAAAACTCTGTGAGCCGACCAATCCGTGAGGAAAGGAACCTCCGTGAGTGAGGAAAGGAACCTCCGTGAGGAAAGGAACCCCCGTGAGGAAAGGAACCCCCGTGAGGAAAGGAACCCCCGTGAGGAAAGGAACCTCCGTGAGGAAAGGAACCTCCGTGAGGAAAGAAACCACATAGAGCAAAGAAACCCTATCAAACAAAAAAGCGGGGAAAAAACACTTCCAGCAAAGAATCCACTGTGAGCAAAGAAACCCTCGGGAGCGAAGGCACTAAATTGAGCAAGAAAAAAATGCCTTGACCAAAGAAACTGCTTCAAGCAGAGAAATGATCCCAATCAAAAAGAAATCACTTCAAACAAAGAAATCACTTCAAACAAAGAAATCATCTCAAGCAAAAAAAATCCCTTCAAGCATAGAAATCATCTCCAGCAAAAGGAAGAAACTCGGCGCGCAGAGAGCACGAGACAAAGCTCAACCAGAAGCGAGCTGTCTTGTCGCAGGTTTGTTCAGCAGCGCTGCAATCTTCAGTCAACACTTCCAGGACGTGTGAGGTCTCGAGATCAAACCTGGACCTTCCAGATCTTCGTTTCACTCGCCTTCTTGAAGTTGTCGATGTCTGTCTCCAGTTCCGCTGACGTTGGGAGTATGGGTCTCCGTCTTAAGTTCTAATCTTATTCATGGAGATTCCAGATACATTTATTTGAAGTTTTGATCACGTTCTCGGAGTGTTTGGGGGTTCGTAATTTATTCTGATAATTTTCTTGTAGTGTTTGGGTGTACGTCATTAGTACTGATCATGTTCTTGTAATGTTTAGGTGTGCGTCATTAGTACTGATCATGTTCTTGTAGTGTTTGGGTGTGCGTCATTAGTTCTGATCATGTTCTTGTAGTGTTTGGGTGTGCGTCATTAGTTCTGATAATGTTCTTGTTGGGTTTGGGTGTGCGTCATTAGTTCTGATAATGTTCTTGTTGGGTTTGGGTGTGCGTCATTAGTACTGATCATGTTCTTGTAGTGTTTGGGTGTGCGTCATTAGTTCTGATCATGTTCTTGTAGTGTTTGGGTGTGCGTCATTAGTTCTGATCATGTTCTTGTAGTGTTTGGGTGTGCGTCATTAGTTCTGATCATGTTCTTGGAGTGTTTGGGTGTTCGTCATTAGTTCTGATAATTTTCTTGTAGTGTTTGGGTGTGCGTCATTAGTTCTGATCATGTTCTTGGAGTGTTTGGGTGTTCGTCATTAGTTCTGATAATTTTCTTTTAGTGTTTGGGTGTGCGTCATTAGTTCTGATAATTTTCTTGTAGTGTTTGGGTGTGCGTCATTAGTTCTGATCATGTTCTTGTAGGGTTTGGGTGTGCGTCATTAGTTCTGATCATGTTGTTGGAGTGTTTGGGTGTATGTCATTAGTTCTGATCATGTTCTTGGAGTGTTTGGGTGTTCGTCATTAGTTCTGATCATGTTGTTGGAGCGCCTAGATCTCTATATCCAGTTTTGATCACGCTTTTGAGTGTCTGCGCCTCCATCTTCGATCCAAATTACGATTACATTCTTCGAGGGTCTGGACTTTCTTTTCTAATTCCTGTCGTAATCTTTGAGTTTCTAGTTTTCTGTTTCCATTTGCAATCACATTGTTGGAGTTCCTAGACGTCTTTCACAAGTTCCGATAATATTTTTATTTTCTCGTTGAGAATCTCAATTGATCTGACTCTAATTGTTGGTGTCCGTGAAAAATGTGTGGAATATTGTGTGAATATCGGCACGATCGATGAAGGGAAAATAGAATAAAGTGAGTGAAGATTTAATGAAGTAGTAAAATTAAATTGAATACACGAGCAAAAATTAATGAGCTTAAAAAATGCAAATGCAATGGGAAAAGAGGCACAAAATACGTATATGAATGTAGATGAAAGGCTAAAAGAGAATGGATGACAAAAGCAAACGCTAGTGGAATGCAAAAAAACAAATGCGGGGGAAATGCACGACAGTAGAAGTAACAATAATTATCATAATATGGTGTGATAATTTCAGCATGAGTGTCTTATCCATTCATTCTGCAGTGGCAGATTCTTTGTAGACTATTGGGTAATTTTGAGCTCGAGATTTTTAGATTTGCATTCTAGCTTGGAATAATAATGAGAGTTTATCATACGGAAGGACATAATTCATCTCAACTGTTGATGCTCTTTGGTAAAACCACCAATGCAATCTAATGTTATTGCAGTGTTCATATTTTTTAGGTTTCTTCTTAAGTTAACGTTTCTTCTTTATATGTTTCTTCCTCACTGTAACCATCCTTCATGGGTTTGAAAGAAGTCTTCGAATTCTAGAACATAGAAGCCTTCTCAGCGAATGTAAATCTTTTTCCCGCTAACTTAATCGTGAGTATAAAATTACTTTATTGATTACCATCAGATCCTATTTTGACCTAGGTACACCTTCAAATTTCATTGCTTTTGACAGGTATAAATAATTTCAGGAATTTATAATAATTTACATACATAAGTGCATACATTTGCTCAGAAGATTGTTTGCTCCAACCCTTTTTACCCTGTCATCCAGCGCTTAATTGCTATGTTTGTCCCGCATATTTAAGCCGAATAACATAGTTCTGAGTAATCGAGCAATCAGCATCTGTCTACTGACCCACTTACGTTTTCGGAACTCCTTCCGCTGGATCCTTATTTTCGGTGAATTATTTTTACCCAAATACGTTTGTCGCCGACCATTTGTCTCAGGACGACAATTCTCTGAAGCGACGACAGTCATAAAATGCCGACGTTCGCAAAATTTACGTCCTGGATCATCAAGCAATACAGCGAGGACGTGTAGGGTCTGATGTTCTTGTGGAGTTATTATAATTAGAGATGCCTTTCATTTTAAATCTTTTGATGAAGATGTCCTGACTTTTTTGTTCCCTTTTAGATTTCCAGCAACTGAGAAGCTAGAATTGTTGTGACCTTTAAGTTAGGGAGTCTGAATTTTGGGAGAATTTCATGAGGTTTATCAACAGGATTTTTAGTCGAGCGCCTGAGCGTATATCAGATCGAGTTGACACCGTTTCTAATTCCAAGGACTAAGGTTGTAGACAAAATAATTTTAAACTCATCGAAATTTTTAGGGATTTATTTCAGTTTTTCAAACGATATGCTTCGAGCTGTGACTCCAACAAGCAAATAAGCTCCTAACTTCTTGTATCGATGCCATTTGTGTGCCAACAACTTCGCAAATTTCAAAATCAGATCACTTACTTTACTCAATTTTAACGAACGTTTCTATGTATTTTTCATTTATAGATTAAAAGTGTGTAACCAAAAATAATTTAACCAAAATTCACAACACAAGCGTTTGATGATTTTATTTAATTCTACGAATTCTTCTGCATAAAAATTTGGGGTAACCATTTTTAGCAGACCCTGTGTTCGAAAAATTATTTTAGTCATGATATATAGCGGGGTAATTGTCTTAATGGATGTCGTTTTCGCGCAAGTTCTCGGAACTGAAATTTCAGGAAATTGCTAGGAGATATTAAAACCGTTCTAGAAATTAATTACTCTTTGATTTACGCTTCATTCTGACTTGTTAAGATCAACATTAATGAATAGCAGCTTAAATAAAATAGCTGGAGAAAATTACCGTAAAATGAAATGAATTAGAAATACTTATTTGCATGTAAAAAATTGAATGTATTATTTTACAGAATAAAAATATTTGTATTTGTAGCATGTACCCATGATTTGCAAGGTCAGTTGTACACCAAACCCACTCAATTACTTATTATTACTATTATTACTATAAACGACGTTTCTCCACCGAAGACGCTGGGGAATATCGAAGACGATGTATTCGATATTCCTCAGTTCATCTCTTTCTCTCCTAATTACTTTTAATAGTTTTCTCTTGATGTTACATTTTGATATTTCTCTTTTCTTTGTTTGGTGTGCTCACTACATGTGCGAAAAAGTTTTTAAGAATTTTCACAGAAAACAAATCCCGTCTCTATAAGCCGCGAACTATGCACGAAGCTCTAACTCTCATTTCTAACGAGGAGTCTCTTTAATTAACACAACATACCATCTATGCGAATCAAATTAACAATAACCAGCTCACAGATTAACTTCAACTCGTGTTATGCTATCCTATCTTTTGGTTACCATCTATCAAAGGAGTTCTAAGAACTGTTCGTGGCCATAGGTCAGGTCTAAGCTATGTGTTTCTGAAATTTTGTAGAACAATGGACTCGGCTGCCATGAGTGCTATTCCTTCCCTATCAGCGGTTTCATACAGCGTCGGCCCCTGGTATAAATTTGGTCAGGATTTATTAGGTCCAAAAATAAAGCATAATGGCCGAGGGGTGCACATGCGATGCTTCTGTGAGGTCATGCTTTTCTCCTAAAAACATGCAGAAGAGCACAAGAAATTTATGACTCTGTCGTAAAACAAAGAGCGATTTGTCACTCAGCGCTTATAAAAATTGGTTTGTTTGATTTTTGCGAGGAATTTTTTTGCGCCAGTGAGCTGTGATTTGTTTGCCTTCACAGCGTTTGTTTGGTTTCTCAGAGTTTGTTGCGCTCGAATAATTCTCCCAGATATTGTCTGACTGTCGCAAGTACCTCTAACAGAAACATGTAGTAACAACAGCTCGCCATAAGAACATAGTTTGAACAATGTTTTCATGTGAAAATGTACGAACGATTGTCTCTCAGAGGCTGTAGCTGCGTAAGTTTCTGCCATAGACATTAAGCTCAAGATTGTTTCCCTCACAGACATGGTTCACTGATGAAATATTGTACTGAAGAGAGTTTCTCTCAGATAAATGGTATTCTGATGGCCTCTCCCACAAAATTGTATCATTAATAGGTACGCAGGTTACATAAGATAGCCTATGGCACAGATCATTTCTTGCGACGGCCTCGAATGAAGATTTTCTTTCTTGATATTTTCTCTCGCAAGGATCGCCTCTTTCGATAGTCTCTCATGGAGGGCAACGGTCCAATATTGCTACTCGACGAGATTTTTCTCGTATTGATGACCGACATCCCCCCCTCAGGGGGATACAACTATTGTATCTATGGAAATTACCGCTCCCAGGGGGACACTGTGAGGGCCCGAGCTAAAGGTTAGGTAGGCTTTCTTTTTGTTAGTGTAAAAAACATAGGTTTTTGTTATGTTACGGACCAACTTTTTTTCGGTTCACTGCTGTCCTGTTTTAGAACACTTACATCTTTCTTCTTCGACTTTGAGCTTGTTTCATGAACTTCTTTCTCATCTTACCGTTTCTATGCCCTTTCTGCATTGATTCCACGTTCCCTTAACTCCATACTAAATCGTGCCTTCTTCCTTCCTCTCTTTGGATCTCATTTGTTGAGGATAGGGAGGCTTAAATTAACTAATAATCTAATCTAACCTTGTTGAACGACAGGGTTTTCAAACTTTCTTTGCACCACTGATCTTAATTTAATAATTATAGGTGTATTTATAAATTTCACTATTACTGGCCATGTATTCGTTTATTTTCCGATGATTCATGCCTCAAAAATTACACTTATCTCTATTCGTTGAAATGATATTTTGGACAATTATTTTTACAAGCTTCTAAGCAGAATTTTATCCGTCAAATGTGCATCGTGCTAAACTCGTGTGAGAAGAGGATGTGATAAGTAGTTTAGGAAATCTCCCTCTCTAAAATGCATTTTCAGAGAAAAAATCTCGTTACTATGTAATTAGTAATATTGTTTTTCAAAAGTGTTCATTCCAGCGTTTGTGTTCAAATAATTCAGAAATATTTGTCTCTGTCTCTTAAAAATCTGTCCGGCAAATCTGAAATTTGTCGAGCAGACAAAAAGACAATGTACGCTACCAAAATGTTATTCATCTTGTGGGCATTTTGCGTCTTAAACACTAGAAGTTGTAAAAATTTTCACATCCTTGTTTTTTTTATGACGTCTGTATAACGTTTAGAGTGTCATGTAAAGTGTAATTTATGCGCGCATCTTGCAGGGGTGCGTGTGGACTTTATTGACATCTCTCATTAGTCCTGAATTTACACACATTTCATTTACTTGTTTCATACCTTCACTTTTTTTAAGTTGGATCAAAACGTAATTCCTAGGAGGTGAAATCGGCAGAGATTCTCCTTGCTACTAAACATTCAAGTTATCATATTCCTGTTTAATTGTATTCTCATATCCTGAAAGAAAGCTAGGATCCGTCAAATGCCCCATGAACTTCGATAAAATCTTCATTGTCATTAAATACTCTTGTTTTGTCACTACTCTTAAATTGAATCAAAACGAACAGTCAAGTATGTAAATTTCTTTTCTTTTTGACAACTGCAAGTCATTGCCCCTTTTTGTTAAACTTTCATTCCAGAATTTCCGAAGAATTTTTTGGTATTTGCTCGGAACATTTTCAGCTTCTTTATGCAAGTTGGGCGCATTTTTACCAAAACATGATTCACGGCCGAGCCGTACGCAGGCTGTGAAACATTGCAGTTCTTTGTGACAGCTCAGCGATAGAATTTTGAGGTCTCCACTTTTTGGAACGAGGAAAAAATAATAAATCTTCCGGGTGATCCATAAATCAAAGACTTCCATGAAAAACAAGTGTGTTTGTCTTAGAAACAAAAAATGACTGAATTTAACTGATTGTCACTGTTTTAAGATGTGATCAGAAGGAAAATGAAATATAATTCAAATGACATGCCACATTTATTCACTGCATCTCATCCGTTTTGCATAAGCGATATTTAAGCAATTTAATTTCTACCAAGGTTCCTTTTTTTGGCTTTGTTAATTCTATCATACTGGAAAGCAAATCGATCTCCAAATGGTTTCATCTGTAAAATACAAAACTTTATTTTCCCTTTGAGCGAGTGTTGACACATCCTTAATATAAAACAAAGTTGAAAGCTTCAAAATATGGTTCCTTAATGAATGCGATGGCGATAAAAGTGGAAGTTGCCACAATTACTTTCTTGGCTCTCAGCCTTGCCACCGCAGCGGTCTCGGAATGAAGCCTGGTACGTACCTGATGGTGAATGACATTCCAGAGCTAACATGAAATAATTATAATTTACACTGCCACATTAAATTTAAGCTGAAGAGACTTTTAAGGTTTCAGAAACCACGTATTTACGAAACTGTTTCTGAACCTGTTTGCTTTAAATCTAGTGACCATTTTTTTAAGCCGGTGAGATTGTTTGTATTTCAGAAACCACGAATCTTCGAAACAGTTTCTGAACCCTTTACTGATTGTGTTACTTTTTTTTGCAAAATTTAGCATTATTATTACTGGTTCCCTTGGTGGTCTTACCTACACACCGCAGCTTGGATTCGAGGAAGAGCTGCTGGGCTTGACTTATTCTCCCGACATCATCACCATGAATTCTGAAAATGTAAATCAATCTTTCAAAACAAATATATTGGTAATGCTCAATTGTTCGAGAAAGCAGATAAGAGTTTAGCGGAGATTGATGGTTTGACCGTTAACAGTTCTTATAATTATAATAGAGGAAAAGATAAAGTTATGATCATAGTATCGAAAGCATATGGACAATCGTGACAAATTATAGAAATTAATACATAGTAACAAGTTGCAGTATTTCTTAGGTATGAAAATGGAGAGAAACCGTCTTGATCCGTGTAAAAAATCATGAAAGTGATCATGAACAGAAATTATGATCGTGATCCGTGAAATTATGATCGTGGTTCGTGAAATATTGAAAAAATCCATGAAATGATGAAAGTGATCTGTGAAATTGTGACAGTGATACGTGAAATCATGTAAGAACGAATTATTTTCAAACGGTTACCCAGCTCCACAGGCTCCCTTAAAAACATGGTAATAAAATTAATTTATATTTAAAAAGTTCTATAAAGAAAAATTGAAGTGCAGGACCTTGTGAAGATGTTTAAATTCTGTTAAAGGACCCCTACTGTCATTCAAGTTTTCATTACAACTGGGCTGTTGAACATCGGCATACTTTTGAAACCTAAAGATGGGAAAAATTTTCCCATAGATTGAAGTAATTACCGGAATGGTGTAAATAAATGTTGCGAAATGGGTTACTTTCAACGGACGTTTTAATCATATTTTCTTAAATTTTCATTTATTTGAATCTGAAACGGTACCTAATTCCCATTTATTTATTCTGCAGAGGGTCTAAAAATCTAAAGAATCCTTTGTTCTTACACTCTTGATACTATTTCAAACACCCCTCAGGGGGATACAACTATTGTATCTATGGGAATTAGCACTAACAGGGCAAAATGTCTGAGGGCCCGAGCTGAGAGTTAGGTAGGCCTTCTTTTTGTTATGTTAAAGGACCATCTTTTTTCAGTTCACTGCTGTCCTGTTTTTCATCACCTACTACTTTCTTCTTCAACTTTCATCTTGTTGCATGAACTTCTTTTCCAACTTACTGTTTCTATGCCCCTTCTGCATTGATTCCGCATTCCCTGTTCTCCATACCAAATGGTGCCTTCCCTCTTCCTCTCTTTGATACGCTCTTTTTTTTAAGCGGTTAGGTAGGCTTAAACTTGCATATAATCTAATCAAACTATTTCAAACTGTTTTGTCGCGTATTTGACATCGGTATCATTATCCAGTTCTTTACAAAAATTTCCGTGCTAATTCACTCATCATAGTTTTTCCTTCATTCTTTGTTAAGCTCTCGCTTTCCCTAAGTTTGAAGAACATCTTCACTTTTTGCGAAGAATAGATCGTCATTCGTTTCCTTTTCCACTTTCCTTTCGTTTTGTTCTGCCGAAATTAAGAGAACCCCTCCGAATTTTTGGAAGCATTAACTCATCACACCTTTCTTTTTCCTTGTCTTCACGCTTGCAAAGCATTTCCCGAAAATTGACGATAACTAACTCATCACACCTTTCATTTTGCTTCCTTCACGCTGTCAGAACATCTCCAGAAAATTGACGATAATTAACTCATCACACATTTCATTTTGCTTCCTTCACGCCTTCACCAAGTCAAAAGTGAAAAACTTTGGAATTTGAGCGAAGTTTCGCGGCCCCTGGCGGTCTGTCAGAGGGCGCCACAGCCCGCGATATGAGCATCACGTTTAGCTCTGCCGGCCACTCCCGCGAATTAGAAATTATGCCCACACGCGCCAGCTGCAACAGACTCGCTCGGGACACTTTCCTCGAGCTCAGAGCATGTTACCCCGATTAGTATGAGGTGAAATGGTTAGCACTTCATTCTTGTGACCGAGAGTGAACAGTTAATTACTTCGAATGACTTCCGCAGTGGAAAGTTTGGTTCTACTTTAGTTTGGTTGATTCAATTTGGTAGCTCATTGCGATGTATGCGGATGAAAGATGCATTATGGATTTGATATAAAGGAATTTCCCGTGAATCCAGAAAAACAGAAATTCAGCACTTGACGAAACATGGACAAAAAAACAAGTAATGTACAGTGGTTACCATCAATGTAAAACGAGTTTTGTTTGTTTCTGTTTTCTTGAGCTTCCAAATTTTGGTCCATGTCGTGATCAAATAAGTCGGGTTTTAAGTGTGTACAAGTGGATTTTGAAAAGTGTTGCGACTTTCGATCGGAAGAAAAAATAGAGTATTTTAGATCTTGCTGCGCAGAAATATTAGATTTTGATGTGCATAACGATAGGTATTTACGACAAATCATGTACACAATTCAACTTGCGGGAATTTTCAACGTTGCTCAATGTTCTTATTCAAGAGCTGAAAATCGCTCTGTATGTTGTGACATAAAACAGACCGTGGGCAGAGTCAACCAATCAACTAAGCAAGTAAGAAAATATGTAAACCAACAAGAAGATCAAAGTTGGGTAAGTACGCAGATTTAATGAACTATTTTTATTTATCGGAAACTGAACTTCTTGAATTTAAATAGATTTGATGGGCGGAATTTCTGAATCGAAAACCGATCTTGATTTTGCCACGTACACGGTTTTGAAGCGTATATGGTCGAGCTAAATTTATAAGACGATGAAGCAGTTTAAAGTGATCTTATTGGAATTAAAATGCAATCACCCAAGAAAATGCATACATAAGTGAATTTTCTAGTTGATGTAAATGTTAACTTTTTTTAATCAATTTTTCTCTATTGCTTCTTCGAATAAGAAAATCTACTCATTTAAGAATGCTGATCGATTCTATATAATTCTAAATAATGAAAAATTCTACATCTGGTATCTACCGTTAAAACTATGTTGAAAAGAGAGAACTACACTTCATAGCACCTAGAAAAGTTTGAACAATTTTGATAGTGGTCAATAAAACCCCGCAATAAAAGTTTATTGGCTGAATAACTTTCCATCATCAAGTGTACAGCTGTTAAGATTTCATTGCGTCAAAACGAATCCCTCTTTTACGAAAATCCTCCAGAATCTCTTCGGACGTAATTTTACGTGCGTCTGAATAGTTTAATTGAACAATTCCTCAGAGACGCAAATGTCTACACTTCGCCAAAGAGACCTCGCCACTCGTATTATAAAACGTAATTTGAACTGTAAAGAATTGGAACGGTCAATTCAGGAGTTCACTGGAATTTTAAAACGGAATTGGCATCATGGATACCAATGAAGGGCGGAAAAGACTCGCTTTCATAGCGTTATTAAAGAAGAAGGAAATAGCGTCCTTTAACTGATGTCATTTCCGGAGACAGTAAAACTGCTCATGTTTTTATGCGAGTACTTTCGAATTTTGACGTTACAAGTGTCCAACAAATGGCAAACTTTTAGTCAGCATTTTGCAAGTTTGTCGTTTTTCATTTTTCTGAAGGAATAGACTTTTATGATATATTTAGACTGAGCAAAAGTGTATTTTTTGCTTGAGATGTTCAAATGTTTCTTGACGAACTCGGGCTCTATAAATGATATCGACTTTGCTCAATTTGCTCGCTCAACATGTGACATATTTCCAATTCTTCGTTGCCTATGAGACATATATTATCAATAATATCATTATTTCTTGAACGTGGTCTTGACAGATTTTTAAGGCATTGAGGTTCATGACGTCGATATCACGCGTCTGCCAAAAACAATGTAAGGCATCACTGATTATACAGCTCTTAATGAACAGTAAAAACAATTATTATTTGTCTAGTAAGTTCAAATCCCAATTGCTCTCGCATTTCATTTAAATTCCTCGCTGTATTTCAAAGTTTTCGGTGACATAAGCCCGCTCTATCGTCTATTTACTGGAGGCTTAGGAAAGCTCGCTGAAAAATGAACATCGGAAATCAATAGGACTCCATCTCGACCTTTCCACGAGCTAAATTGATTTTAAAACTCAATATGAACACCCACACTGCGTCCAGGATATATTATCATCCAGTGATGTGGTTTGTGCAACGGATTTTAGAAATATTTTATGTTTGTACTCGTATTGATTAGAGAATGAGAACTCGTACATTTTGCCCACACGAGATTTTGTAAAATCTCAAATTTTTGTAATATATGAAACTTTTACTTTCATTCTACGAATATTACCGCAGCCCAAGGCTGAAAGTCAGGTTGGCGTCATTTGAGCAGAATAAAAAAAATTTTCTGTTTCGTGACGTACCATCCTTTTTACAGTTCAGTGCAGGCCAATTTTTCTGCACCTATTGCTTTCATCTTCAATTTCTATTTTATTCCCCTCAGGGGGATACAACTATTGTATCTATAAGAATTGGCGCTCCCAGTGAGGACTATGTGAGGGCCCGAGCTAAAGGTTAGGAAGGCTTCTTTTTTTGTTGAAATAGAATAGGTTTTGTTTTGTTACGGACCATCTTTTTTCGGTTCACTGCTGTCCAGTTTTTCAGCACCTACTACTTTCTTCTTCCACTTTTTCTTGTTTCATGAACTTTTTTCTTAGCTTACTGTTTCTGTGCACTTTGTGCATAGATTCCACGTTCCCTCAACTCCATTCTAAATGGTGCCTTCCTCCTTCCTCTCTTAGAACATCTTTGTCGTGGTTAAGGGAGGCTAAAGCTCTCTTATATAATAATAATAATAATGATAATTTCTATTTTATTTCAAAAATATGTTTTAATCTTGCAGTTACAATGCGCTGGGTATGGAACAAACCTTGTGCTTTGATTCCCCGTTCCGTTAGTTACATGCTACAGGGTGACCGGCATTTTGTTGTACAAACATTAATACTAAATGGAATCGTTGACACTTTTTAGCCAAAAATCGTTTAGTCGAAAATGCTGCGTTGAAGAATTGCTACTTGAAATTTTCACGTGGCTAACAAAGTCTCCTGATATTACGCCTAAAGATTTCTACTTCTGGGAACATTTGAAGAGTTTGGTGTACGAAATACTGATTTACTTTGAAGACGACCACGACGGTAAAAATGTTGGAGACTTCGCAAGTACTTGTGAAACATCTGGAGTCTTCGATCGCGTCCGGCAATCATTGCACCGGGGCGCTTCAACGCCTGCATCGCAACAAATGGGCGGCATGCTGAATACTTTTTTGTAAATACCTATTCTAATTTGAAAATGTTTTTGAAGTCATAAAAAGGAAGGTTTTTGTTCTGTTTCTTGTGTTCCTAGTGAAAATGCTCTCCTAATTTTTACATTTTGCTTCCCTGCCACTCTCAAAGTTTGAATTTTTCCCCAATACGCTTCAAATTTCAAGCCCATTTAACTCTTAAACGAAGCATTTTTGACCACACGGCCATTGAATAAAAAAGTGTATGCTTCCATTTTACCATTCATGTGTTGCCGTTTGTTAAACAAATTCCTCGTCAGCCTGTATAATACTTATCTTTTATGAGCAACTTTGTGCCAACTGAATAGTCCGTCGTACTGACTACGCAGTACTAATTTGATTTCGTTAACTAGAAGCATCAACGTTATGTTACACTTCTGTTCAAGTTTCCTGCTTCAACACTTTGACTGCGGCGAGTGAAACTGAAGTTCAACATTCAACTCAAATTTAAAGTCAATTGTTGTAAGCAATGTTGAAAATGGCAAATCTTCACTGGATCGTGCCAACATTTAGTTTTGATTAAGTATTCATGAAATTAGGTTTATGACTACTGATCGGTTTTCAGCATTATGAAAATTCGCTTCGTGTGCCACCGGTGGCTCACGTCGCTATTGCTAAGTGTTTGGGAATCAAACAAAAACAAGATTATACTTCAATGGCAATGTGGCTCTTATACTTTATTTTTTGCTTACATCACTTTGCGAAACTTTACGAGAGTTGTGGAAATCATGTGCTCTACTTGAGCGAAATTGTGGGCGTATGTGAGCGAACCTTAATGTTCCTCTAGTTGCCTCAAGTTAAAACTCGTTCTTTTAACTTAACACTTTTTTAATTTATCGATTGTTCAAGGTTGAGCAAGTCCTCAGCTGTAGTCTATCTCTGGATCTAACTAAGTCAGCCTTAGTTTCTTATGCAGTGTGCCATCGTTTCTACTGCAGTTAGCTTTAGTTTATACTGCAGTCTACCATAGTTTCTACTGCAGTTAACTTTAGTTTCCACTGCAGTCTGTCTTAGTTTCTACTGCAGTCTGCCTTAGTTTCTACTGCAGTGCAACTTTTATGTTTCACAGTAAATGCCTGATGAACTTGAATACAATGAAAAATTCATCATGTCTAACAAGGTTGAAATGAGTCACCTATTTGAGAAGACATTTCTTTTTTGAAATGTGCGACATGTTCCAAATAACTTTTATGCGAAACATGCATGTCATAACTGGACTGCCGAATGATTGACATGGCAAAATTATCTAACATGTCTGAAGTATCTAACATGTCTGACATGATTACGCTGTCTAGCATGCGTGTCATGGCTGAGATGCCTGACTAGTTTTCTGACTAGCGTTCCTAATCGCGACAGGTGTCACGTCCCAAAATCTGGAAAAGATTTCGTGAGTTTGGCGAAGTTTACGTGGAAAGTTTCATGCCGGAACCAAAGTTTCGCTCGTCATCGGACCGGACTTAGCTGGGTCATCTTCTCATGTATCCTATATACCTTCAAATAATGGGAGTTATTATCATTCTAAGCTGTAACTCAAAATTTATGTACGTTTGAATTTAAAAACATGACATTCATACCAAATTTGATTTCCAATTGTGTCCTGGATGTTTCAGTCTCATTTACGTTCATTTTGATCCTCTGCAGGGGAATGAAATTATTGTATCTGTTGGAAAAAAGGCTCCCTTGGTAAAAATGTGAAGTCCCAAGCTGCAGGATAAGTAGGCCTTCTTTTCGTTGAAACAGAACAAGTTGTTTTTTGTATTTTTGAAAGACTGATTTTTCTGTTCAGTACTGTCCTGTTTTTCAGCATTTACTAATTCCTTCTCCAACTTTCATTTTGTTTCACAAATTTTCTTCTCAAATTATTGTTTCTATGCGAAGCCTTTTGTGAAATCGCATTTTATGCATAAATTCCTTGTTCTCTTAATGCTAAATGGAGCCATCATTCTTTTTCTCTTTGGAACACCTTTTTATGATTAGGTAGGTTTAAAAGAGCTCATAATTACATTCTCGTTGAATTATAGGAGACAAAAATATATTAATTCATCTAAAGGCTCGTAATGTGCACAGTTTACCTTGGAATGAATGCAAAATTTAGGTCATTAAATGGATTGCCAGCCTCAAGTGTCTTTCTCGTACACTTCTCTAATAATTCAGCAACGATATGTAGATCGTACGAGAAATGGCATTAGCTAGGCAAAGAGCACAAAACTTTGAACTAATTTTTCAAAAAGTTTGTAAGCACCCACTAACGTAACTGAATTGCAGTAAATGCTTAAGTTGAATGTCATCATCTTACGGAAATTTTTGGAGTATAATAAGTCCTAGCCATGCTCACATGCATCCCATAACTTTGATCAAGTTTCGTACCAGCTGAATAAATGGACTAATTTTACTTGATCAAGTCAAGGTTCGCATGCGAACCTGAACCTGTCCAAGGTCTTCTTAGGTCTTCTTAACCTGTCCAAGGTCTTCTTAACCTGTCCAAGGTCTTCTTAACCTGTCCAAGGTCTTCTTAACCTGTCCAAGGTCTTCTTAACTGTCCAAGGTTCTTCTTAACCTGTCCAAGAGCTCGAGGAACGGCTGTAATTCCTCTGATTCAACAATTCGTGGCTACAAAACGCCTAAAATCAGCGGGAGAAATGATAAATTCACATTTTTCTACTTGAAATGAGACTAAAATAAACCATAAACTATTCGTTCGTCATTAACAAAAACACGAAAAAAAGAGAACAAATTCAGAAACCATGAGCATGTCTTATGACATGTTAGTGCTATGGAAGACGTGACGTGTTAGTGGTATGGAAGACGTGACGTGTTAGTGGTATGGGAGACGTGACGTGTTAGTGCCATGGAAGAAGTGACGTGTTAGCACAATGGGAAACGCACCATCGAAGTCCACGGTGCCAGATCCATCCTCGTCAATTTCATCGACGATGTTGTCCAGGTCGGACCGCGTGAGCTTGTCGTCCAGCGCTGCCAGGATCTCCTTGAGGGCGGACACCGGGATGTAGCCGTTGCCTGGAGGAAATTTTTTTTTAATAACAATTCTATTTAATTGTGGTGCTTCACTGGAGTTGTGGTGTGTTATTTACCGGAAATTTTATTTAATTCTGGTGGTTACCTGGAGGTGTGATATAGGCCTTTATGGATATTTTATTTAATTGTGGTGGCTTAACGCGTTCACTACGTTTTAGCGGTTGTTAACGGTTGTTTTGGTTAGGCTGCAAATTGCAGAACAGAGAAATCGACTTTATTGCTTGAGTACATTTCATCCTTTCTAAGTAACACAAAAATTAAAATTGCATAGGAGCATTTCACCTCGTATGATCTCGGTCATTTTTAAAAAGGTCAAAAAACAGATGATATGTCAGTCATTTATACACGCAGTGAATGCGCAATTTACCTAGTGGCTCACATTGGGCCCAGTGCGCAAGGAATGTGTTGAATCATTACCTTTTCACTGTCATGACGCGTAATCTGCCTCTGCCACCATGGCGGAATGCTCTTCCATCGATAGTGTATTTTTACAACAAAACTTCTCGAAGACATGGTGCTGGTACCAACGCAACTGCACGAATATTTTTATATAAATAATTTAGAAACATTTACTTTATATTTCGAATCATTTGAATAGTGTTTTAAATAATTTATAATCCTTTGCTCCAAATCTGTAATGCTTTGAGTAATTTAAATAATTTGAAATCATGTCCTGTACTGTAGGATCAATTTGCAACATAACAAGATTGACCCGCGAGCTCACTATGTAGTAAATGAGTAAGTAACTAAACCAAATCCATCATTTTATACGACAAAATTGTCGAATTTTGCAGTCTGACGGATGTTAACAATACGCACCTATGGTTTATTCCATCAAGATAGTTAACTATTGTCTGTTTTGAGCTTGTTCAACCGTGAACTACCCATTGAATCCATTATGAAGTACGAGTAACTTTGTTCGGGCGATTACTAAATTTAATGACTATGGCTTCACTCTTAAAATCAATAAAATCTCCCAAGATAACCCGTGCCATGAGAGTCTTAAACTTATTCTATTGTAATGAAGCTTTAAGTCTCAGAGGATGATAAGGGAAAATATTGTATTTGCAAAGGATCTTCTTTTTTAGCACTTCCTTAAGACCAGGCAACGCTTTTGTCCCGAATAATAATAAATCTCATTTTGATCCGATGACGTCCTTTTTTGCCGCAGTTTTCTTATATCGGAGAAATTTCCATAACAATCCCCTATGACGACCGCTTTTCAATCTCGAAAACTTTGCTCCAATTTTAAATCAGAGCAAAGACTCAACTCGCTAGCCCCTCTCTACCCTCCTCCTTCACGGGAGCATTTTCTAATACATCAGGGGGCCGAACTTTCGATAAACTGTAGTTTTTGGGAAGGACTCTTCAACGGATTATTTTGGCCTTGCGATTGCTTTGGACGTCAGGAAGGGAGACCCCGATTAAATTGAACTTTTAATCACTTTAATGGTAATGTTGCGTTTTCATGCGGTTTTAGGGGTAATGGGATCTAGATATTTTATTTTTGGTGCAGGGCCTTCAACTACTTAGGCTGGAAACTGAGTGGGTAAGCACAAGTGTGCTCACTGATCAGTTCAGGTAATTTCTGGACATTAGAAAACTAGGCATGTAATTATTAATCAAGCTCGATTATTGGAACGGCGACCCCAGCTAAATCAGGTTAATTACATTTTCGTCTGTTACTTTTACTGTTAATGTCGAGAGTAAAATGTAGAAATATCTCACAACAAAATGATCCAAGCCAATCTAATGAGCCGAACAGTTTCGCTCTAAAATTTAGCATCCACTTCTCTGATTAGGTCTTCGTAAGAAGTTCAAATTTTATCGATGCCCAACGGATTTATGTCTTTTCTGGCTCCAGTAGGTCAAGAACCGATTTCAAACGAAACTGTACAATGAAAAAGTAAAAAAATGAAAATAAAGAAACCAGTGTTTGGTAAAGCTGGCACACAAAATTTGCCAAAAAATGGAAAAATGAACTCAACTCCGTAGCTAATGCAATTGGGTTTCTCAAAATAAAGCGCAGAACACGCGTCATTAACTCCGTAGCATAAACTTAATATTATTAGTGAACAAGCCCAGTTGCAGTAAAATACCAAAAATTATTAACCAACGTTTCATTCACGCCGTCAATTGACTCAAATTTTTCTCGTATCTCAGCTTACTTCTTTCATTGCCAAATAACCTAAAAGTTTTATTTCTTTCTCCGAAATAAAGACAAAGATTATCTTAGGATTTTTACATACCATACAGAGCGAAAAGTTTAAACTCTCAAATTGCAGTTGATTATTGACATTTAATCATTTCAAAAGCTTTAAAATTGTGCACAGTTTCTGCCAAATTCGCTGAATTTCTCTTAGAGGCTAGAGAAAATTCGTTTAAATTTAGACGCAGACAACAACAAACAAGCTGAAATAGGAACGGGTAGCACAGAAAACACTAAACTTTGAACGTGGTGTACAAAAATCTGTAAAACCCGAACCGAGTTGCCTTGAAAACTCACTATCATTTTAGATGTAATCTTCAGAAGACTTGTTAAAATTAGGCGTATAAACTGGAATAGAAAATCAATCAACAAGTCATTGAGTCGAAAATTAAGGGAGCATTTTATACTGTTCTTGATCAGTAACTTAAGTTGATTTGCTCTGCAGGTCAATGCAGATAACATCAGTGAGGTGAACTGCAACTTGATGAGACAATTGTGTTTTCAAACATTTTCAGTATCCTCTACCGTGAATATTATAGTACACACATTGTAACTCAAACATTATCTTCAAAGTTCTCTACAGAGAGGTTATAGTGCATTTGATGTGTTTAAATATTACCCTAAGTGATCAATACCGTGAATGTTGTAGTGCATACGATGCATTCAAACATTACGTTTAGGGATCTGTACCATGAACGTTATAGTGCACACTATATATGCATACATCATTTTCGGTGGTTAAAACCATGAATGTTACAGTGCGTGCTACGTACACAAATGTACCTTCAGTGTCGTACAAACGGAAGGCTTCTTTAAGTTCATTTTGCATCGCCTCCTCGTCTTGTTCTTCAAGAAATGGGGCGACGACTTTCACGAAGCAATCAAAGTTCAGCACTCCGAGGCCTGTGAACAAAGGTGAAGTTCAGCGCCGCAGTGAACAAAAGCGCTATCCTGCTCCTTAGGGACGCCAGGATGTTTAATGTTTCAAGCAATTTGAAAAAATTATAGTTATATTGTAGATCTCAAACAAAAAAATGAAGGAAAGTTGAACCTAGAGTAGATTACTAAAGAGTGGGAGAAGTTTTTCAAATTTTAAAATTGTGAAAGAAAGTTCAAAGTCTCTACTTTTTGTTTTAAGAAAAGAGTTTTTGCAATTCTCATTGATTATCCCTTTTTTCATCACCTAATATTTATTCTGAGTTGCGTCTTTCAGGAAATGACAAAATGTAATCTTCGAAATCATGAATAACGAAATAGTCTTAAATTCCATCCTCCAGAAATAGAGTGAAGAATAATTTAAATCCCACTCTTCAACAAAAATCATAATAAAAACAGCCTAGGCATCGTGCTATCAAGGGGTGAATTGATTCAAAAATAGGTTCCTAAGCCAAGATTATTTTGAGTGTGCTGACGTTCAAAAAATGAGTCTCAGGATTTAGCAGTAAACTACATTGTACAAACCCAAATGGGCGACAAAGCGTACAAATCTGGAAAGTAATTTTTACTGGGTGATTAAACATGAGTGACAATTTTGAATAGTACAGTATCTGGTGAACCAAACAAAAAACTAACATCACCAACGTTTTTCCAGCTCTATACGTTGGGAGGTTTTATTATTCCGTGGATATGATACCGGATGCATGGACTATGTTGCTGTCTTTGAGATAATTGATCCAACTCGATGCGTTGCGCATGCTCGACCAGCTTTGCTTCACTGGTCTCCGAGTTAACACCTGCACCATCGAGCTTATTTTGTGGAATTTTATTTCTTGGAAACAGTGCACTCGAACGTACAAGAAAACATCTACACCATCGAGCTTTATTTCTTGGAAACTGTGCTCTTAAATTCGCAAGAAATGGACTTTGCTTCTGACGTAGAGTATGTGATTCCTCAGAATTAGCCATTAGTTTTTCTTAGATGTGTTTGCAATTCGAGATTGAAAGCGGTGTTGACGGTCCATTATTAGAAAATGATTGTGATGCTTTGCGTTGGGCTGTTATTAACGTAAAAATATTAGTCATATCTTCTGTATTTCTAAAAGCATTTTTAAAATACTTTTAATCTTTCAGAACTGGGAATTAATCATAATAATACCAATACAGTTGTTTATAGTTCGTAAGAGGTCGTATTAACCATTGTGTGACAAGTTAAAATTATAGAATGATCAATATTTACCCATACGCCTGTAAGTAACTACACGGTTTTCGTGGTCCAAAAAGTTTCATAACTTCATCTAATTTTTATTTATCCCATTTCAATGACGGTTTAAAATCCCTGCTGAAAGAGACAAAGATTGGCGCAGTGGAGCAGCCGCGTAGCGCAGTTCTGCGCAACAGCTTTAATGACAGTTAACGGTTGGTTTGGTAAGGTTGTAAGTAGCAGAACAGGGAAATCGACTTTTCTGTTCGAATGCAATTTTATCCTTCCCGATCAATATGAAAATGCAATTGCTGGATAACAATTCACCTCGTTTGATAAATGATTCATTGAAAATTTCAAGGAACAGTTGAAATGTTATTCTATTTCATCAGAACGTGAATCACAAATCGGCCGATTGGGACACATTTGACCCAGTACGTGACGAACGTGTTAATTTGAGGGCAAATCACCGCAGCATCGCAGCAGGCGGTCGAGGCTGCCAAGTGGTTGTGGAAACTATGCCGTTTCACGCACAACATTTGCGCCTAAGTAAAAATGAAAAAATGGATATTTTCATGCAGTCGCTGCCAAGTGCCCTTGTTTCAGTAATATACTTTACCAGCGATAAACTTCTAGAAGATATGCTGCTGGTACGAGAACGAGCATGATTGTCTCGATCATGGAAGCTATTTTTTAACTGAGTGTCCCAATATTTATTGAGCTGGGTCACATTTTCAAGCGCTAAGTATATTTTATTCTTGGTGAAATATAAGTATATTTTATTCATGGTGAAATATAAGTATATTTTATTCTTGGTGAAATATATGTTTATACGTTTCTAATAATTGTTTTATAATCATTTTTGGTATACATTTTATCCAAACCATTACCTAAAGCTTGACCCCTCGGGGGGATACAACTGTTGTATCTATGGGAATTAGCGCTCCCAGGGGGAATGTGAGGGCTCGGGCTGAGAGTTAGGTAGGCTTTCTTTTTGTTGAAATGAAATATTTTTTGTTATGTTAAGGACTACCTTTTTTCGGTTCACTGCTGTCCTGTTTTTCAGTACCTCTGACTTTCTTCTTCAACTTTTATCTTGTTTCATGAACTTCTTTCCCTACTTACTGTTTTGATGCCCCTTCTGCATAGATTCCTCATTCTCTTATCTCCGTACTAAATGGTGCCTTCCTCTCTTCGATACGCTCTTTTTCTGTAGCGGTTAGGGAGGCATAAACCAACTTATAATCTAATATAATCTACCTAAAGCTTGAGTCTCTAGCATGAATGAAGTGAACGCAAAATAATGTTGGTCAATTTTTCATCAATGTTGAAACTTCTTAGCATTCACCGCAGCCCCAGTACCAGAAAAAAATGAATAATAAAGTACTCGACAGGAATATTCATCAGCTCGAACAAATCTTTTGTGTCGGACGTTGTTTTTTCCTCGCACTCGATCCTTGAGGAACGAAGCTTGCCTTTCCGAGCGACTCACAAACCTCGGCTTCTGAGCAAAGCCTCCAGGTCAGCAACAGCTTTACCGCAGGAAAAATGCGGCCCTAAAGCTCAACAAGTCCTAGCTTTCTGACCAAGAACACTTACCACTTCCAAGTTAGGAAGAAAATCGTGACGTTCTCTTTGTAGATGTGTTTTAAGGCCGAAGCTTCCAGAGACTGGGGCTTCTCAAAGAGGGCGCTATTGCCTGAAACTTAAAGGGATTTCCAAAGCTTCGTTGGAATGAAGTTCGAAGTGGACTTTTTTCCTTCGTGCCCTCAGGGTGTAGTTCAAATTCCTCGCTTCCGGAGCCTTGCTCGCTTTTTTGAGCTCTCATCATCACCTGTTTCAATGACGTCCAACGTAATAAAGAATTTAATACATGAACTCATCTTCTCTGGAGTAGTTTAAAGCTCTCCAGGAGCCTGAAAATAAGTCGCTCCGAGTTCCAATTGTTTTTTAAAATAATTCTCGGCCGAATGAGGCCGAATGTAATGTAAAAAGCACTGCAATTTATTTTTGGCTTAGGGTTTTTCATTTTTGCAGGAATACTCGTATTTGAGATACATTTCCACGCAGTTTTCATTATTTTTTCCGAAGATTTAATGTTTCTATTGGCCTTTCACCTTATGTGTTTGTCGTTCATTTCAACATGTTAGAAATATGTTCAGTATGTAAATGAATTTGTACCTTATTTCCGCCCCGTGAGTACCAACAAGAACTGTGGTACCCCTGCATGGCCAGTGATTCCTATGTAAGACTTTGATCAAATTTTAACTGAATGATTTTCCACAAATAGGTTGATAAATTGGTATAAATGGTAAAATTTAGGGCGACTTCTGGCGATTTTTAAATCATTTTTACCAATTTCTAGATTTTTAACTCCAAATTGATATTAATTTGAACCCCCTCAGGGGGATACAACTATTGTATCTATGGGAATTAGCACTCCCAGGGGGAAAATGTGCGAGGGCCCGAGCTGAGAATTAGGTAGGCCTTCTTTTTGTTGAAAAAAAATTTATTTTTGCCATTTTATGGACCTGCTTTTTTGGTTCACTGATGTCCTGCTTTTCAGCATCCACTACTTTGTTCTTCAACTTTTTTCTTGTTTCATGAACTTTTTTTCCAACTCACTGTTTCTATGCCCCTTCTGCATAGATTCCGCATTCCCTATCATTCATACTAAATGGTGCCTTCCTCATTCCTCTCTTCGATCCGCTCTTTTTTTTGTTGCGGTTAGGGAGGCTTAAACTAACTTATAATCTTATCATCTTATTAATTTGAACCAAATTTGAGTCACACGGTTCACGAAACACATCTAGAACTATTTTTCATTCAACTTAAATTAAACTTTGCTCACAACTTCATTCTAATCCTGTTTATTTGCGAAGAAAACTTAGTTCACGAAATAAATTTTGAGTATAATTCAATGGCTTGAAACTTAATTTTTTGCCAAATCTTTAGGAAGCACAAGTTTTTCCTGGAAATGAATAAGCTGAGCCATGTCAAACAGAAAAAACCTTGCCAGGTTATTTTTTATACATTTTAGGGACTGGTAACGTTTTTCTTGAATTCTTCTCCACGTGCTGTAAAAGGGATCAGTACTCTAAGCCAACATGTAGCGTACAAGTTAAAAGGTGATTCGTTCTAATCGATATGCATCAATGTGTTTTTTTAATGCGTAATTTTGTGATACTAACATTGATGTTTATACTTCACTATCCGTACAAGATTAGTACACGGGAACAAGGCAGTGATAAATAAAACTTACATAGATAGTTTACCTGTAATTAACAAACTGTTATACATCTATGTATTTTCATAACGCGTTATTCGATGAGACTAACATTCATTTTAAACTTCACTAAAAGTATAATATTAAAATACTTTTGACGAAAACAAGGCAGTGAAAGAATAAACTCCCTTGTTAGCCTAGCCTTCAATTGCAATTTTGTCAACATTTCTTGGTAACTGCACGATTGGTCCTACGATTATTTGAGCTAAGTCTTCTCTTTGCCATTATATGCTAGAATCCTATGATTTAAATTACAGACAAAATATGGTGCCTGTAAATTAATTAATATTAATTTCAGCTAAGCAATTCAGAAATTTCGATCTATACAAATGATAAGCTAGGTATGGTCATCCTAAAGAACAAGCTACCTTATCGTTGATAGTAAAGTTGATTTGATTAGTGTTAATCAATGGGTATTAATTTAATGCATTAATTTGAAATTCAGAATCTTAAATAAAATACTTCTATTGATTTTTGAGAACAGGAAATTTTGTCATGGAGTTCCGATTAACCTGCTCACTGTGTCGTGAAGTTGAGAATTAAAATAAAGGATGTCCGTTGAGTCTCATTTACTTGTAATAGATACCTACATTTCTTATTTTCGAGGAGTATGTTGTTAATATGCAGACTTTGATGGCGCTTGTTTCACTCTTTGAATATCGCATCGCTTCTTCAACAATTTATAGCTTGTTTTTAAGCAACACGTTCTTTGAGAGACTTCATTGAACTTCTCGCACATTTCCCCTTTTCCACTTTCGAATTTCATTAAATTTTTTTGGTTTGTTTAATTTCGACTTCCGTTTACAATGCGGTCGATTGGAAAATGCCAAGGAAGACGTATTCGTCTGAGTTGCAACTTTTATTCGATGGATTCTTTCCTTCGTGGATTTGCAATGCAAATTACATCTTCTGCAAGAGGGCATCTTTTATTGAAAACCTATACCAGGAATCTTGGAAACTAAGATGCCTGGAAACTTGGTTTCTTGGCCTCAAAACTGGGGGGCCATAAAAGTACTGTTCTCAGACAGTGGGGTCATCAGAAACTGGAACCCCTAGAAATTAGAGCCCCAAGGAACTGGAACCCAAAGAAACTGGAACCCCAAGAAACTGGGACTCCAGGAATGTGGGACTCCAGGAATGTGGGACTCCAGGAATGTGGGACTCCAGGAATGTGGGACTCCAGGAATGTGGGACTCCAGGAATGTGGGACTCCAGGAATGTGGGACTCCAGGAATGTGGGA